>AYEL01087319.1:0-14668 GCA_000484575.1 Olivierus martensii | reverse complement strand
TTAACCAGAATAAACGTCATTGCATAAGAAATCAGTTGCAAAATACATTCAAAATGAAATAAAATCGTTTTGTCAGTCAATCAGCTCAATACCTTTCGTAATTTCACTGTGTTTGTATTTAATATTTGTGCAATTTCCTAAACAGGTATGTTTTTAATTAGTGTTTCAAATTTAAAATGATTAAATTATTATTTTAATATATAATTTAAAAGAATTTAGACCCTGCCGAGCTTCTCTGAAAATGGTGTTTCACTTTGTTTTGACTGCTGGCATTATTCAAACCCATGATTCATAACGGCCAATGAAAGCTGATCTACTAAGAAAATTGGCCTTAAATCCAGCTTTTACAGCATCAAAATTTAAAAGATTTCTGAAAAATAGAAATATCGTTATTACAAGTACTCAAAGACCTCAATATAATGGATTAAATGAAGATACGAATCAAACTTTAATGTCAAAATTAAAATGTCATTTGCCATCAAATATAAACACTTCATGGCCTCAACTTTTGAAGAAAATTACTTATGATTTTAATAGGACACCTCATGAAGTAACAGGTTTTTCACCAGTTTTTCTCTTCTTTGGTGAACCTTCATACCAATATTTTATTCCATCACTGCAAAAACTACCATCATTATATGAAGCTAGACAAATTGCTTTTAATAGATCTTTAGATTATCATAATAAAAATAAGCATTATGACAAAAAATTTTTACCAGCAACTTTTATGATTGGTGATAAAGTTTTATTTGAAATGTGCTATCATCTAAATATGGGAAAACTAACGCCAGCTATCTAAGGTCCGTATACAATTCTAAAACAATTATCTGAAACAAATTATATTATTGATAAACCAAATCAAGCTCTCAAGAAACTTTATGATACTGTCCATGCTTGAAAACTTAGATTTTATCATGATCCTGAACATTTCAGATCAGGGTGTCATCTGAGGTATCTAAAACTAAGTCAGTCGGCCGGATTGGCAGCGTGGAAACGGTTCCACTCTGGAGGACCCGGGTTCGAGTCTCGGGTCCACCCCTTGAAAACATTTATCATGGGGTCTGGGCCCGGCCCGTCGATCCCCGTCCTTCACAATCCGGCCGACGCCTTCCGAGGGATGGACAGCATGTGGAAAGGCTTGGTTCGCCGCGCCACATAGTATTCTACAAGAATGGAGTGTGGCGTCATCTACTGACAAAGAAAACTAAGTCAAAAAGTTTCAGTCATCAAAGATCCCAATTCTCCAGAAGAGTTAAAACACTGGAGTGATAACTAAAAGATCAATGTTTCGCCCCGCCACATAGTATTCTACAAGAATGGAGTGTGGCGTCATCTACTGACAAAAAAAAATAAGTCAAAAATTTCAGTCATAAAAGATCCCAATTCTCCAGAAGAGTTAAAACTCTGGAGTGATAACTAAAACATCAGCAATATCAAGAATTCCCATCCTGCAAAGAAAATTAAAAGATACAACATTACAGACCAATTGAACTTTACTTTGAACATTTTATTTCATTGTTTATTTTTCTTTTAAAGCAAATCTTAAATATCATGGAAGTGCTATTTGATAAGATAAAATTTGTGTATAGTAATAAACTTATTATTTTAAAGTTTTGTCCATAATAATTTGTGTAAATTGAAAGAAGGTAGACATATTCAGCAAGAATAGAAAATGTTAACGCTTTCAAAAATTTTATTTTACAAATTTCTTTATGCCAACAATTTTTTTCCCAGGAGGGGAAACTTGAAACATTAAAATTTTAAAAAAATATTAAATATTTATAATAAAAAACATTGATGTAATTGGCCAGTAATAATTTGTGTAAATTGAAAGAAGGTAGACATATTCAGCAAGAATAGAAAATGTTAAGGATTTCAAAAATTTTATTTTAAAAATTTCTTCATGCCAACAATTTTTTTCCCAGAAGTGGGAAACTTGAAACATTAAAATTTTTAAAAAAATATTAAATATTTATAATAAAAAAATTGATGTAATTGGCAACACGGCTGTCGGGAAAACGTTGTGTGCGAGTTTTTTTCCCCCGCCAAAGACAGAGAATATGGAGGAAGTGTTCTGTTTTTTGTGTGATTGTTATTTTTATAATTCTAGTTTGATAGTAAACGTTGTGATTCAGACTGATTTTGTTTAATGTTTTGAAAAGAAAATCATCACGCCTTTCCACTTGGCAGCGTCATATATATAAATAAATATATATATATATATACACACACACATATATATTATATATATATATATATGACGCTGCCAATATTGGCCACATCGGCTGTCGGGAAAACGTAGTGTGCGCGTTTTTTGTTTCCCCGCCAAAGACAGAGAATATGGAGGAATTGTTCTGTTTTTTGTGTGATTGTTATTTTTATAATTCTAGTTGGATAGTAAATGTAGTGATTCAGACTGATTTTGTTTAGTGTTTTGAAAAGAAAATTATTACGCCTTTCCACCGAGCTGTTTTACAGAGCTCTATTTTGTCGGAAGTTCTCATAATCAGAAGTCGTTAACCAAGATATTTTTCTTTCAAAAACATCGTTAACCAAAGCCGTCGTTAACCAAGGTACCACTGTAGTTATAAAATTTTACGGAATATTGGATATAATGTAGATATATCAATATAATGTACAGTACATATTTTCAATTCTGAAAAAATTGAACCAGAATTTAAATGCATAACTATAACAAGAATAGTTTATAGAATATCTTGAATGGTTAGCTACGTGACGGGGTGGAAGCATGTGGTGTTCATAGTTGTGCTTAAGCCATGGAGGATCCGGATTCAATTCTAGGATCCTACACCTTCAAAGTATTTTTCAGAAATCTACCCAGCTTGTTAATCTATCCAATAGCTATTTTCCATTTAACGCCTATCCCATCATTAATGTTGGTGTTCCATAATTAGTAGTCGAATGCTCCGCACTTAATATTCGGAATATTAATTTGCATTACGCTGCCGAATCACACGAGGTTGTCAGGATGGCCGCGTGGTAAAGCTTTGGTTAATCACCCTGGTGGATCCGGGTCCCACATCTCCAATTTTTCAGGAAGGTCCGGGCCCGTCCCGTTGAACCCCATCCTTCAACCATCCGGTTGACCCCATCATGGGTGCGGCCAGCCTGTGATGGGCGCTATAAATGGTCACCAGATTCAGAATATCCCATAAGGATATGACGACGTAATATTGTATAACTAACCTAACCTAACCGAATCACACGAGATGTATTTGACAACGGTCATTTTCAGAGCCCATCATGACTGGTGGTCATGATGAGGTCAAGTGGAAGACTCAAAAAAAAAGTTCAATGGCCAGCAAGACCCGGATCTTCCTTGAAAAACTTGAGTTGTAGATTCTTTGAGAAGAAAAGAGATGTAAAGTTACATAAAAAGAAAGAATATCTGATATGCTTAAAATATTTATATTTCAATTAGTTCTTGTACTCTTTCTCTCAAAGATGCATGGATTTTGTCTTATTTCAACTTTTTAAACTATTAAGGAGTTCTATTAGTTAGTTTGAATAAGTCGCTATATCTTCATGGAATATTCTTTATCTGGCAGCGGCACTTTTACAGCCCTTTACAGCCAACACTCATGACGGAGTCAACCGGAAAATTGAAGGATAGGTTTCAACGGGTCGGGCCCGGACTCCTGGGGTGAGGACTCCTCTTGGAGATGTGGAATCCGAATTTGAACTCGATCCTTCAAGATGGAAAGCGAGTGCTTTACCATGTGGCCATCCGATCGTAAGCAGTTGAAAGTTTTGCATTAGGCTTTATATAAAAATAATGTTGATATCCAATTAGTACAATATAGCAATTATATTTTATAAATATAAATCTCAATATATACTATATAATTTTTATGTTGTTGCATAGTAAACGATTTAATTAAAATTAAGACCGATGATTACTTTTATTTTAATTAATTCGTAAACATCATGTTAGTGAGACTAGACTCGAACCAGTTAATCCGAAAATACATGCAAAAATATCATTTATAAGTTATAAATTAATTTAAAATTATATATATGCTGTACATTTACTTGTTAGATTAGGGTGGCCAACCTATAGCGCTTGAGCCAAAAGTGGCGCATTGCATGATTAGAAGTGGGGGCTCTGATCCTCAGGTATATATAAATTGTATATATATATAATAATAATAATAATAATATAATAAATCTGAAATGCTTGCGCGCGCGTTCACTTATAACGCAAGAACGGCTGAATAGATTTTTATGAAACAACTTTTGCTTGTTAGGGGATTTATGCAGAAAAGTTTAAAGGCAGTATTGATTATTAGAAATTGATTTTATATATTGTAATTGGCGTAAATTACTTGATATAAAATCCAAGATGGAAGATTAACGCTAGTTGAGCAACCTCATTGGGTTACAGGTGACCACGTGACATATTAGCTGGCCGATATCATTGGATTACTATAATCGTGTCTTTGGTAATTGAGCAATCTCATTGGATCATAATGGCTACATGAATCGTTATGGATACACGAAATCTTTATAACCCAATGAGACTGCTCCGTTACTAAATTAATAGCGGATATCGAGTACTGTGCTGTATGTTATTTCGTTAAACTATTGAAAGGCTTTTGAAGTTCATATTAAAAATTTTAAAGCTTTTTTTTAAATCTATCTCTAATTTTCTATTGATTATAGCTTATATTACTTTATTTAGCCGTAATATGCTTAAGTTAAACTTTGATTAGGCTTAGTGACCACGTGGTGGTGTGCTATTGGCTATATATATATATATATACATATAAATCTAACTGTTAAATATATCCATATTACCATATTTTAAAAGGGCTGAAAGGGAGTATAAGTTTTTATGGCGCATCTTAATTAAAAAATGAAAAAAATTGACGCATGAACTATAAAAGGTTGGCCATCCCTAACTTAGATTAAAAATATCATTGTCTTTTTGATTTATACTTGTTTTTGGATACAAAATTTCGCCATTTTTTAAATAAGAATTATATCAATAGCAGATGAATTATCTTGTGTACGGTATATTTTATGACAGTTTCAACCGCTTTCTTTCTTTCCAAATGACTTTTTTTCATTTTTATCACGCTCATAGTTCGACAAAATATGGCCGATTAAAGCGAGACCGAATAAGAGGAAGTCTATGGTATTTGACAAATATAATTAAGTAATTATGCCGTTAATAAATTTATCCATTTGTTGTATATATCACATATTAATATTTACACAGTATTCTGCATTTATAAATCTGTATAATATATTACAGTACAAGCCTATTCTAGTATCAAAAATAATTGTAACTGTAATTTATTTAAATATTTACAAAAATATATTTTGGCTCTCGTAGATTTGAAGTTTAATTGAATCATCATATTACTTCAGTCACTTCAGAAACTTATTAGAAATCAGTTCTTCAATTATTAAAAATTTTAATTGTAAATTCTATAATTAAATAACTAAGAATATCTACAGGAATACCTCGATTATCGCGGTTATTGTTGCCACGAAAAATACCGCAATAATCGAATCCGCGATAATCGGGATAAATAATGCATGTAAAATGGGTGATCGTTGCCAAGGATTTTTCAAATCTATTGATTAAATTTTATATGAGGTAAAAAAGAAATCTGTTAAACGTGCTAATCTTTTAAGCTGATCATTACGTTTCTTCTTAATAGCTGTAGACTTGATATCATCCTTGTTTCTTTTAGCATTCATTGTAGGGGTAAATAAGAAGAGAAATAAATATCCACATGCAGATTCTCCTCTAGAGATCCCGGTGCCCCGATGCAGCTTCCTTGTAACATCTACTCAGCACCTTTACAATATTGATAAAATGATAATTTTGGCACCCTCCTTCTTAAGGCGCCCCGATACGGTGTATCGTTTGCTTACCCGGT
Organism: Olivierus martensii; assembly: GCA_000484575.1. Classification (NCBI taxonomy): domain Eukaryota; kingdom Metazoa; phylum Arthropoda; class Arachnida; order Scorpiones; family Buthidae; genus Olivierus; species Olivierus martensii. Next base: position 8,756 of record AYEL01087319.1, on the reverse strand, counting down.
TTAAGCTGGCCTTGTCCACATTTACTTCAGGCAATGGCGGACAGTTACTGATGAGCAGTGAGTAGGCGCCCTCGGATAAAAACGAAGTGCTTTAAGAGAGCTACTTGGAGGGTAAATGTAATTCTGGTTACATATGTAGTGGGCTACATCTCGAAACTGCGATAATTCGAATTTGGATCGCAATAATTGGAATTTTGGTATCAAATTATAAACCGCGATAATTCGAAAATCGCGATAATCGAGGTATTCCTGTATTCTTATATAGATTTTATTAAACTTGTATAATATATATGCATTGTACTGTATGTCTAAAATATAATTTTTTCGGTTATAGAAAAAAACGGAAAAATAGTAATAACTTGTAAGCTCAAAAACAAAAATTTTAGTTTTTAAAAGTAAAGTTCTTATTTTAAAATATCAATAAAAAAATGTACGAAAATGAAATTATAATGATTTAGAAGAATTATCTGTTAATTTTTGTATTGATAAAAATAAAAATATAGTACTTACAGTATGGTTATTGCGTTGGATAACTTCTAAAAATAGCGTTGGTCTGTCTTGCATCGGTTTAGTAAAAATTTGTAGTAGATATCCATTATCATCATAATCGATTAAAATCTTCAATTTTTGAAGCTATAATAAAAGTTAATAAAAAAATTTATAAATATACTGTATGTAATAATCATTTTTTTTTTAATTATTGCTACATATTCTGAAATTTAATTACAAGAAACTAGGAAATCTGTAATAAACAATTTATGAAACTATTGCAATAGATTTCAGTTTGTTATAAATATTTTGATTTGTTTATACAACTTATCAGTTTTATAAAATTATCTTATGAAATAAATTATTGTATATATGTTTATAGCTAGAAGATAATCTTATATAAACTTTAGTCAATAATTTGTAATACTACTTCATTACCATATTTAAATCTTCTTTTATTTTCACTTTAGAATCCTTTAATTTCTCTCTAAGCGATATATAATAAGTATCAGGTACAGATAAAAATTCGGTTCCTCTAGCTCTTAGATTAGTTATCTGTATAGAAATATAATTATTATTGAATAATTGTAATAATATAATAAATAATAATAGTTTTGATGTGCATGAAATCGGTACAATTAAGAAATTTATTACTTACAGTTTCAATAATATTTTTGGTGTTTAGAGCAATATGCTGAATTCCTGGTCCTCCATAATAGTCAACATATTCCTATAAAAGCATTAAATTTAGCCATATTAAGATACAAAATATGTTTACAAAATTAAATAATAACATACTTGGATTTGAGATTTCTTTTTTCCAGGAGCTGGTTCATTAATAGGCATTTTAATAGTTTCTTCCCAATTAGTGACCACAATCGATCTTAATGCAGAAAATTGAGTATGAATCTGAGAATCGTCAACTGACCAAAAACGGTGGAAAAAAAGATTATTCTCGTACCTGCCAATAATAAAATTACGTAATTAAAAATTTATTATTATTAAAGAATTCAGGTAATGTGACAAACTTTATAATGTCACATTTACCTTGAGTTGTTTATTTAGAGCGACCTTGAATATTTCGACTTCAAGGTCTCAAAAGATGATGAAATGAAAGTGATTATTAAAAATAAATTATTTTATTAAAAATAATAAAATACAAATAATAATTAAGAACAAAAAATAACATCTAATATTATTTTATTATTAAACATTTTTATGAAAAAGAGACATAATAATAACCATTTTGTAACTGGAACCATCATATTGTCTGGCTGGTTGCTTACACAATGGTCTACAAAATCCAAGTTAGTTACGGGTCTGTGGAAGAGAAAAAATCAAAATAATGATAATAAAAATTATTAATTATATTATAAAACTGACATACAGCTTGGATAAGAGAGAATCTCCAAGAAGGGGTTTCTTGTAACCAGGAAGAAATAAACCATTGTAATTTTTAGATCTTTCTACCAATGTATGGGTTGTATCTCCAAACTGTAAAAAAATAAAAACTTTATTTAAAAAATTAAAAAAAAAACTTAATTGCAAAAATTAATTAGGTAATTACAGTGTGAACTATGGCAAATCGCACTGTTCCACATTCATCTTTTTCTTCCCAGATATCTTTTATAATTTTAGCTCCTCGTTCTCTTGCACACTAAAAACGTATATTAATAATGAAAATTTATATTTACTGATGATCTTGGAAACAGAGAATTGTTTTATATGTTTAATGTGATGGAATTAAACATCACCTTCACCATGGCATCTAAATCTTCTACTGCAAATGCAATGTCTTTGACACCGTCACCATGAGTTACTAGATGATCTCCCATTTCTGTTATATAGTTTGAATATAAATTATAACTTACATCAAAAATAATAAAATATCTATTTCATAAAAAAGTTATCTGAGAATAAAGTTTTACCTTTATTTCCTGGCATCAGTGCAGACATGAATACAAAAAATATTTTATTTTGTTTAATTACATGAGCTACAACGTTTCTCGATCCAGTTTCTAAACCTTTGTAAGCCAAAGGTTCGAATCCTAATTTTGTACAATAATATGCTGCAGCCTTTAAAAATTTCGAGACTCATTTAGAAAAATTGATCGGAAGTTTATAGAATTTGATATACAATTTAAGTCTATATAACAATATTTTGTGCACTCAAATTATATAAAAAAAATTCTAATAGTTTTAACAAATTAAACTTTCAATATTTCTTTTAGAAAAAGGAATTTTTAGATATTTACCTGCTTTGCATTTCCAACCCAAAATGTGATGTGATCGAAATTGAGGAATCTGCCAGCTTCAGGCTAACGATTTTCAAATAATATGAAAAAAATGTTAAATATAAATATCATTAATATATATATTTATATATCCATTCATTTTTTATTATTTTCGGCAGCCATATGTCAAATATTATGATATTGATATTTTCCTCTCAATATCAGTATCATATGATTGTCAAAAACAGTAGTCTGTACACATTATTTGGCAATTTATCAGAACAACCCTATGACTTGAATTAATGTCTAGTCTTAATTAAACAGTTCAAAAATACAAACGTTAAAATAAAATGCTATAAAAATAAAATAATAAATATAAAAATATGTGAGAAGTAGTACTTGATTATAAATAAAGTAAAATTTGTATGACAAACATTAATAGAGAAATCGTATCGTTTTAAGACGAAAAAGTTATTTAAAATTGAATGAGGAAGAAATTGTTTACTATAAAAAATAAATATCAAGGTTATAGATCAGTAAAAACCTTCCTTGACCCTCTTTAACTGAACTTGATAATCATTTTTACAGAATTCTATATGCACTTATTTAACAGACTTTCTTAATTTTTATAAATTTTAAATACTGTATTGATAAAATAATTTATTTGTGATTTTAAACACTATGAAAATAAATTAAATATTAATAAAATTTCTAGCATATATTTATGTGTAACCTGTAGTATATTACTAATTTAAATAAAAAGCATCAAAAAGAATTCAGATAAAATTGACAGTTCAATTTATTTGCCTAATTTCGGTCATAGAAATATTAAGATATGTCCTCTTGCATATTAATTTAATTAAAACGTGATCTACATTTATAGTCATTTATAACCTTGCGTTTTTTTGGTCCAATCTTTCTTTGATACGTCACTAATGCTAATTTTTGATATATTATTAGCCTCTATGTGACAATAAATTAAATAAAAAATAATAAAACAGTATTAAAAGTTTCAATCAATAAATAAATTCAAACTTCAAATTTATAAAATATTATGTAAAAGTTTTAATATGCATATATATCACACATCAATATTAATGTTTTTTATTTTAAAATTTTTAACATTGTTTAATAATAATTTGCTGCAAACGTTAATCAGCTAATCTTTATCACAGTAAATATTTATAAATGGGATTGTTTTTAATGATTCAAATTTTATTAAATAATTATTCAATTAAGATATTTATCATATTTAAATTAAAACTTTGTAATAAATTCTCGTGTTAAGCGTAAAATATTATGTTATATAAAACTAATTTAAAAATTTAAAAAATCATAGCATTTTTTAATAGTTATAAATTATAATAGTAATTTAAATTTTATAAAATAGATATTTTCAACATGTGTTTCTTCTTTGATGAAGTGAGAAACGTTTCCTTTTTTATCAGTAGAATGATGATTCGTTCATCAGTACAGTAAGTGAAAATAGTCATTTAGAATAGTTTAGGTAATTTTTTAATTCGAATTTCTGGTATATTTTTCAAAACTTAAGCAAAAAAAATAAAAAAAAAATAAGTCTTATAATAAATTAATTAGTGTAAAGGTCGCCTTGTTTGTCTGAAATTAATATTTACGAATATTTATTCTTATCTCAGAACATTTTTGTTGATGGTCAACAGGGTCAGAGATAAAGATAGCGTGATTTAAGATTTCACAAGTCCAATATTTCATGTTATTGAAATATTTGTTAATGTTTAACTAACGTTGAAAATATTTTATAGATAATTCGTTTTCAGCGGAACTACTATAAAAATTTTTCGCTGTATTAATAATTTTAAGTCTCTCAAATAATTATTTTTGGAATGTTATAGATTATTTAGTTTATCAAAAAGTTGTATAATTAATTTAAAATCTAAATCTTAAGTTAAGATATAACAAAAATCTAAAATTTCAAAGGTAATATTGCAAAATTTAAATATTGAATGATTAAGCTATATTACACAATGCGAACAATTACATAATTAATAGACTGTGCACAAAACTAACAACATACCTTTGGGCCTTTATTAGTATAAGTTGTCTAAAAGAAAAAAAAATTGTAAGAAATTTAAAACTGAAGTTAATATTTAACTAATATTTAAAAATTAATCTTTAAATTATTAACTAAAATTAGTTTTTAATGCAGAATTAAACTTACCATTTTTCCGGATATTTTGCTTATTATACTTTAAAATAGTGTTTCTTAAGATATATGTACGTTTTCAAATCTACTGCAATGTGATTGGTTATTGATTATCATCAATCACCAATCGCAGCTTTTTATATTTTAATCACATGATTGTCCTCCATAAGTGCCTTCGGGTAAAAATATATCAGCGAAAAATCTTCTATCAGAATAATAATTAATGTATGAATTATAATAATTTATAATTAATTCATAGCTTACTCGTGTGTAATATAGTATCTAATTATTTTATTACATCGGAATCATAAAGAAATTATATGCGATATATTTATTAATATATATCGAGTAATGGTATTTTTATTGGCTATTTCACGTATATTATCGTTGAAATAAATCATTCGTGAAATGAAATTTTGTTTTACGTTTTATGAACTTCGAAAGAATAGCATTGTATGAATGCAATGAAAAACAAAAATGATATTAAAAAAAAAAAAAAAAAAAAAAACCAAAGCCATGGTAAAGTAATACAATGCACCTCTCAAGCATTCCAAAAAAAAAAAAAAAAAAAAAAGAAGTTGGCCATAGATTAAAGGCGACGGGACAACTTTTTTGTTTTATAAAACTAACTTCATAAAAATTAGTAATCTATAAAATGTTATAAAAATAAATGTAAAATTTTATTAGAACTGACCCAAATATGTTTCTTAATATTTTTATTTATATTAATCATCAAGGTAATTCGTAATATTAGAAAAAAAATAAATTATTCTTAGATTACTATACAGTCAGTGGTTCTTAATCTTTTTTGAAGTTGCGGAACATTTAATTATAAAATATTTTTGCGAAATACTAAAATTAATAATATTTATGTAAGGCTATATACAATACTAAAACTAACAATTAAAATATGGATGCAGTTCTTAACATATATTTTATTAAAATTTATAGGTTATATATATAATAGGTTACGTCAATAGGTGTCATTTTGCAGAAGAGTATAAATAATAATTAATTATTATTTATTATTATTTGATATGTCAATTTCAGTAATTTATGCTTTTAAATCGTTTTTTTAGCCTATTTTCCGAAGAATACGATGGCTTATAACAGGGCTGCCCAACCAATCGATCCCGACAAGCTGTTTAGTCGATCGCAAGCCTCCGACCATCTTCCGATCAACTCGATTGTTAAACTTCCACTTTACAATACGAAGTAAAGGTGGTCTGTGTTTTTGTTGAAACAAGAAAAGTGAAATTATCCTCACGTGTTTTCGTTCTTTGTGTCTTAATCATTTATTAAAAATAGATCAGATCAATCTGTAGAATATAATAATATATCAAAAACTATAAATGAAGATTATTTCGATGAGTAAGCAAAAGTTGGTTGGACAAATACTTTACAGATTCAAATGTTTTTCCTTTCTTTATTACGTTATTCAGGTCGGGACAACAATATATCATTGTTCGGTACTAAAAGGGTTAAATTTGTTAAAAGATTAACATCTTCAATTATTTAAATTTTTTTAGCCATAATTATGAGCGTGGAAAATAAAATTAAAATCTATCATTACCATGATGAATGGGAATATGATTTCTTTTTTCTATGGTTAATGGAAAATGCTCTTGTTGTGTAATATGTAATTCAGTTGTTGCTATTCTAACAAAAAAGGAAATATCGAAAGACAAAAGGAAATATCGAAAGACAAAAGGAAATATCGAAAGGACAAAAAAGGAAATATCGAAAGACATTTTCGAATAATGCTCTCCAATTATGAAAATGAATATCCGAAAGACTCCGAAATATGCAGAGTAAAAATTATAGATTTAAAATCGAACTTACATTCACAATAAAATATGTTCATAAAAATTTTAAGATTATCTCTTTCATCATATAATCCAAATTTTGAAGCAATTGCAAAATCTATAGAATGCTAAATATCGCATTAAAATTTTTATGTACCCATGAATTCGTAGTAATTTTCATATTTTCGTGTTATGAAAGAATTGTTTATTTTATTTAATAAATTTTGAATTATATAGATGACATTGTTATTTTTGCACTTTTATTCCCTGAATATTGGTAGATCGCTATATCGCTCCAGTGAAAAAAGTAGCTACGATCATAAAAAGGTTGGGCAGCCCTGGCTTATAAGATCGAACCACGGGGTCTATGCTGAACTAATCGACAAACTATTGAGAGCGACAAAACCTAACCGTCGACTAGTGGCGATTTCGATATCGAATTATCGATTGGGAGACTTGTTGGTAGCACGAACCGCTCGTTTCACAAGTCAGAAGTGTAGACGAAGTTGACTGCCAGACAGGCGTCTGGGTTCTATCGACCGTTGTCCGTTAACAGCCAATAGAAATAAAGGTTAGGTGATATTATCGAGCTCTGTGGTGATATGTCACAAATTGTTTTCTTTCCCACGTGTTTTAAAATTCACATGCAACAAAAAATCTTAAGATAGATAAAACCTAGACAATAAAAAGTTAGAAAAATCATTTATAAACATTCCATCCTATATTAAATGCATATATCAAGTAAAGTTAATATTTTACATTAAAAAATTTTTAATTATATAATAGAACTAATTTTTATCTTATAAATTCATATATTCTCTTCACAATAATCAGTAAAATTACAGTCAATTTATCAGTGACATTTTAAGATTATTCATTAATATAAAATATTTCCGATACAATTCAATAGCAATCTTTTTATGCATCTTTACTTATTTTATTTATTACAAGTAAAATTTAAACAAAAACTCATTTTGATTTCTACCGGTAACATTTTTCGAAAACAATTCCAATTCAGATCACAAAGAATTGGATAATATAATCACCAATTCTTTAGGACAGCGTTTTCCAAACTATGTTCTGCGGAAGCTCAAAAAGTTTTCCGTAAAAATAATGAAAATTGATGTCTCATATGATTTAACCACTTAACCGTCTACAGTATCATATATGATACAAACCCTTTAACCCCGTATTTATTTTTTCTACCAATTGACTGTTGTGTCATATGTAATACATAAAAAACAAATAGAAAAACCTGAATAATAGTGCCCTCTAGTTGGCCGGATTGGCCACATGGAAAAGCTTCAGCTTTCCACTCTGAAGGACCCGGGTCCCACCCCTTGAAAATATTTATTATGGAGTCTGGGCCCGGCCCGTCGATCCCAGTCTTCCATCAATAAGCTGGCTGACCCCTCCGCAGGGGTGGGCAGCCTCTGGAAGGGCTTGTTTCGCCCCGCCACTTACAAGGAGACTACACGGGTCGTAACTCGTCAATTTTGACGAAAAAATTTATTAGTGGAGATCTGCACGCACAAAAGTTTATGGGCCAGCCATTGACGCAATACTCAAGCAAACTCCAGAAAAAAATTCATAAAGTTTGACCAAAACCAATTCTGACTTATACAGGGTGAGTTCTTTATCTTGAGACAACGAAATATCTTAATTGGATCTCATTATTTCGGAAAAAGTTGTAGACAAAAGTTGTTGGGTTTCGAAGGGGCAATCAATTGGTGACCTTAAATCTGACCTTGACCTTGACCTTCAATGTCATTTGAGGGTCAAGTCAGTTTTTTTAAATGGGAAGACCTACTTTTGACCCCAGCAATGGAAAGAGCGGAAAATTTCACAATCGGATATACCCTTGACCTTAAGGTTTAGGTCAAAGATCAAGATTATTTGCAGGTCAAAAGATTTTTCCAATGGGAAACCATAATTTTTATCACATTTTTTAATGACCTTATTACTTTGACCTTTAAAAGCATTCACTACTTTTAGCACTACCCAGGAGTAATAACATGGATGTAATAGTTTTCTGCTCCCTTTGGG
>AYEL01087318.1:0-40847 GCA_000484575.1 Olivierus martensii | reverse complement strand
CGAACTGGATTGTTGCTGGGGGCGAGGCTGTGCGCAGGGTTTTGTGCGCTCCATGTGCTCGTGCGTGTGTTCGTGAACCGAAGCATCGTTCGTAAAGCGAAGCAAAATTTGTTCGCAAAGGATGTTCGTAAACCGATTTGTTCGTGATCCGAGGTATCACTGTATATCTAAAACATAATTGGTTCTTGTTTTGTGAAATTCCGGCCATTAGCCAACCTCACGATGAATAACCACAATACTGTTTAAGAAATATTTTCATATTTTACAGGAACTGCGTCTCATATCATCATCAAACCAACCACCAAATCGAAACCAAAATAAAAATTAATTTTTAATCAAAAATCTTTACGATAACAAAGCTGATTAATATTAATGTTAAATTAGCTAACGGCAAAAAAGCCCATCTTTCTGGTGTTTCACCCCTTCAAACCCAAGTGACTGTTCTTGGACTATTACTCGTTCGATTTTACTAACTGAAAATTAATATTAATTTGTTAATTGACATCATAAAAGGGGATGGATCTTTGTTAATAAGACTGGTCTATGCTTACAACTCGCGTTAATCGAATATTTGCTCGCACTAAGTGAAAAACGGTATCATTTTTATAAGTCGCACTAATCGAATATCGCATTATTCGAACTCGCACTAATCGAGGCCTACATGTATAGTAAAAATTGTGACGCGATTTACACTATTAAGTTAACGATACAATATAAAATCAAAATAATTATTGTATACACAGTGGAAAGCATAGTATTGTAAAATTTTAGATTTAAATCGTCAAGTATATTAGATTCACTATTAACATGACAAACAAAATTGCAGCAGTCCTTCGATAAATTTTAATTTTCACTCTGGAACTATCACATGAAATATTTTTTCGTTTTATTCGTAAGTATTTTAATTAAAAAAATTATATTTAATATTAAACATCTAATTTAAAGAATAGCGAATATTAAATTTTACATAATTATTTGATAAAACAATGGAAGCCAATGATGTATTTACTCTTCCTGGTCGGCTATTTCAATTTTTCCGGTTAGCAGCAGTCGATGAAATTATTAATAACCCAATATTGTATTATATAGCTAAGTACATGTTCGAAATTCCGGTATTTATATGTTTAGCATTTATTTATTGTGATTAATGTTTATACTTTTTGATTTTTGATACTTGATTCATTTCACCAAATCAAGCATCAAAAAATTTATGGCCATATATAGGGATTATTTGAATCCATATAACACAAAACGCTCAGCATTACACGTGGTCAATTTTAATATAAAAATGATTAAAAATAAAGATAATATAAAATTTATAACAAACAGATTGGAATTATTTATAAATCTTTCATATACTGCATTTAAGATGTAATAAGCGATAATTGATATTCTATTTCATATATTTTATAAGTTTATAATTAAATACAACAAAAAGTAATTTTCTTTACTAACTTCTAGTTCGATTTTGCCCTCTATATCTAGGATTTTGCCTAAAGTGCTATCACAAATCCCACTAAGTTGATATCACGTTATATAGTATATGATTCACAAGGATACAAGTTCTAAAATTCGAATATCCAAAACATATTTAACCCTAAGGGTTTCAAATAAAAGGATTGTGAATCTCTGATATTATTTTGTAATAATAAATAACAATTAGTTGGCAAATAACTCCAAATTTCATGAATAATTTTATTACACATTTTCCAATTTAAAATTTCATTCGATGTGGATACATCTTATTTCTCAACTGAAAAATAGATGCCAAATAGGAGAACATCATTTTTTTTTCTGGATGCTTTTTGATAATCTCTATCAATTGTCTATCAATTTCAATTTGATCCTTTTTCCGTTGCTCGCTCACAGTATATTCCTGAAATAAAAATATTAAATATTCTTAATATTGAGGATTTAAAAAAAATTAATGATAAACAACAAAAATGATATTGAGATTGAATCGTAATTTTTATTTATAATTTCCTTCAATGTTAATTCATTTATTTTACAAATATTAGAATCTCTAATTTTAGGTGAACAGAATCAAGATAGCCCCGTACTATAATATTAAAAAAACTATTTGAATTATATATAGATTTATTAATAATTGAGTATTATATACAATCCTATCCATAAACACTATAAAATGTGTTTATGGATAGGATTACTATGCAGAGAGATTTTTAAAACTCGTTTACTTCTGAAAATATCACTTTGCTGCAAAATCACATCTTTAGAACACCGCCATTTTCTTGCTTTTCAATACTATCTCCAGAACATGCAAAATGATAAATAATACAATGACTGCTACTAGCCATCAATGTCTGTCAATGTTATAATTCATATAGAAAACAGCTTTAACCAAAACAAATGCCTGATAGCCAAATGCATATAAAATAAATGACACACAATTCAAGTATATTCAATTCTACAAAACAAAAAATGATCTTGACTATCGCATCCTATTAAATAAAACTTCAAGCAATAAACTACTATATTGCATTTGCAATTTTTCTATATCAATATTTTAATTATTTAATATTAGTAAAAAAAATAATAAAATTTAAATAGTTTGATATGATGACTGATATACTAAATCTTGGTGGGTGGTTGTTTGGAAAGTTTTTCAATATCTGTATAAGAGAATGACATGTTTTTCATTAATATGAGAGAAAATGAATAAAACAACAATGCTTATTCTAATAAAATTAAGCAAAATATTTTTTAACCATTGTATTATATATTTTCAATTTTAAGCACTGTGTGTGACACTAATCAAAAATTAATTTTTGTTTGAAATTTCAAAAAAAAAAGTTTGAAACAATTATAAATAAAAAAAAAAAATCTAGAAAATCATAAAATAAGAGGATATAAAAATATCCAAGAAACTTTTGCCAATTCAAAACAAGTTTTGTATGCACTAATCGAATATCGCATTATTCGAACTCGCACTAATCGAGGCCTACCTGTATATTAATTATTAACTTAAATGTTTAAAACATTCATAAATTAACAATTTTAATGGATTACATCATATTTGTCAGTCTGTGTAATATTGACTCTTCGTTGGCCAAATGGTGTGGAAATGCTTCAACTTTTCCCTCGGAAGAACCAAGTTCAATTAGGAGTTCCAGCTTGGAAAATTTATACCAAGATGTCAAAACCTGGCAGAATCTTTCTACTATCCGGCGATTACTCGTTAGCAAAGTATGCAGGTACTACTGTGGACTATTCATACTACTTGCGAGGATTATTCGTTGAGCAAATTCTAAACCAAGATTTTGAAAAAAGTACAATACTCCTTCTCATTGATCGTATTCAAAAGAGGCTACAAAATCCTAGCATGAGCTTCCATAATACTGAACTAGATTTGATCATTTTGATAATGACAGAACTGTTGATATGTGAGTCACTCCAAGAAGCACTCGACCTCAATCGAAGATCGAATATTGAAATAGAAAAATGTCAGAGAGAAAAAGAAACTAATGGCTAATGAGAACTCAAAAAATACTGGGTTAACAACTAAGAAGGAAAAGTAAAGTTATGAAGAGAACACGTAACCATCTTCAAAGAGAAATGGATGAAGGGTTCATTCATTTGCACAACACCGATGCCTAATTTTGATTTCTTCTCAATATGGTGGGATTGTGATATGGTTCCAACAGAAATTACTCTAAAGTGCGAAAATTTGTGTGAATTTTACCGCTCTGATGCTGACGGATAGCAGCTATATGGGAAAAAATTTTGAATTGTAAAATGATGCTATTAAGATAGGACAATGTGAAAATATTAATATATGAAGAGCTTCTCAAATTTATTGTTTGGTATGGAAGTGAGCATTTTCCCCAATCTTCACATTACTATTCAAAATAATGCTAACCATTGCAGTTTCCATTGCCAACTATGAGAAATCATTCAGCGAGTTAAAATTGATACTTTCATATTTGAGAATCTCCATGACAGACTTTGTGATCTTGTTCTATTAAGTGTAAAATAAGAAGAAACTGGAAAAATAACTGTGATCATATCATAGACCAATTTGTATCAGTAAAAGCAAGGAAGGTGTAGTTATAAATTTTTATAACTGTGCCTTACTTATAATTATTATAGTTTCAGATTTCAATTATAAATTTTTATACAACACTATATTATATTAATTAATATAATAGAATTGACTTGCATTTTTTAGCTGATATTATGGTAAAATTATCCAAAAGATGGATGCCAGAATTTCAAATAGGGCTGCAACTTCTGTGTTTGTCACAGACATTATTTTCCATAGATACATTGATGCCAACTATTTACAAGTGTTTTCATGTGTTCTGTTTATAGCCATCTGTTGGATGATAAAATTGCCAGCTGCACAGTACATCATTCGAGAGAATTTATTGCAACAGGATAATGCAATATGGTGAACTGACAATGCAATGTATTACATCTATTTGAATATACAGTTAAAAAAGGAAACTAAAGCAATTTTTCAGTATTACTGTAAAATTTACAGGCAGTTCCAGACTTATATAGATCCATATTTATATAAAGATTCGTCAATAAAAACAAATATATTGACCATTAGATAAAATTATAACACAAAGATAAATGATGAAATTAAGAGAAAAATTCTTGTATCATATGTACACATGCTTAATTGGCATATTAGGTTAGTTTTAGTTAATGAACAGAACTCAAATCTGGATCTCTCCTGAAAACTGAAGGTGTGAACTCTGAAATGAATTTGGATTCTCCAAGATAAACACATTAGTCATGTAGAAGTGACTGTTATATCATATAAGTTATGTGCTTATTTTTTAATATAACTAGTTTAATGCTAGTCTTTGTGACACAGTACAGGATACTACAGTTAGTCCTCGACTTACGATGGGGTCCATTCCAAAGTCTCCGTCCTAAGTTGATTCTGACTTAAATCGAGGAGTTTTTTTAATTCTCGATTTGGTTTGATTTCTGTTTTAATATTTTCATAAATTAAGTTTCTATTTAACTGAAAATAGTTCAATAAAACTTTTCTCCCCTTCCTTTTTACATTGAAATTTTTATCAATAGTATTATTTCGCTACTGAACATGGCAGAATTATGATGAGATACAATAATAAGGCTTTGCTTTCCAGCTAATGGCAACACACATACAAAAGCAATGTATAAAATATATATAAATATATTAAAGCAATGTGCAAATATATGTATGTATATACAAGCGGCAAAGCTGAATTAGAGAATTTTTAGTAATAATTTTTACCTGTATTTGAATATTGTATATTATGATAATATTGGATATCGTATTATACAAAACATATGTATGCATACATATGTTTTGTATAATACAAACATATGTATGTATTATACAAATACCGGTATGTAAGGTGTAATTATGTAAGGTTTCATGGAACAATTCACTTACAAAAGTCAGGGATTGCCTGTACAGTAAATAAAAAAACAATACCTATGACGAATGCATCTTCCTAGAGCTTGATTTAATGCACGAAATGCTTGTGTTTCATACCATTCTTTGCCAGACATTAATTGTCTATGAAGACAAAACTTATCATTATATTTTCTTTTCAGATCCACCTATATGAAATAAAATACTCCTTGTTAATTAATTTTATATAAAATATTTTTCTATAATGTCTAAACTCATTTGGTTATTAAAACACAAATATATACAAGGTACTAAGCAGAAAAAACTTTTTTTCAAAGAATAAATGTTTATTATTTACAATTTGCATATATTTGACGAATTTTATTAAAAATATAAATGTGATTTTCCCTACAGATCTCTTAATTTTAAATACAAGATATCCCCAATATATGACAGAGTTGCATTCAAAAATTTCTGTTGTAATTTGAATCCATCATGAATCAGAGCATGATTTTCCATAAGTGCAATGTTATAAATGGAAGTTACATTCCTCAACTAACAAACTCAGATTATTCATAAATTTTTAAAAAGTAGTAGCATACAGTAATATTAAATAAATTCTAAAATGAGGAAATTGTATATTTTGTAATTGTCGGAAACTTTATATGGATAAAATTAAAAAAATAATAATGCAAAAATAAAGCTGAAAACATAAGTTATTTTCTTCTATTCAAATTTCTAGGGTTGGCTGCATGGCAAAGCAGTCATTTGCCATCATGAAGGACTGGGTTCAATTCTGGGTCTTACATATTGTTTTTCAAGAAGAATCTAAGCATGGCCAGCAAGACCAAACTAAGATTCTTTAAACCTGCTAAAAAATAAAAGAAAAATAAAAGACAGGTTAAAATTTTTTGAATGATTTTAACCTGTCTTCTATTGTCGTAAGCCCATAGGCACATGTCTATTATTCCTGGTGGATAATTTGGCTCTGCCAACTACACTTGCTGAATCCTCTAGTTGATCCCAGTATGTGTGTTGGACCAGTCTGTTGGACTCTAAAAGTAGCCACTGCCAAAACTATCCTTTGACAGTTTAATTCAAACTTACTTAAAAAAGTTTCTAGCCAATATATGTAACTATTTTTTAACATCAGTTTCCAATAATTGGCTTATTACTACATTAGTATCCATTCCAGACTCAACTATAAACTGCTTACATCTGTGGTAGAGACAATAGATATTTACAATAGGTGAAACAATGCCTAGATTGGATCCATCAAAAATTTTTCAGAAACATTCAATGCTTTCATGCATTTAGAATGAAGTGGAATGTGGATACATAAAAAAAATTAAAAAGGTATGATCTGCATAGTGGTATACAATAAACTTCCATCCTAGCAACAACGTGGCCATCATTATTATAAAATTATTGATGGTGACGGTCATAAATATGATTTTTTGTCATAAATAATCACTGTCGTATGTCTGGGTTGGATCCATCAAAAATATATATATAGCTTTGTATATAAATGTTAATTTAATAGAAATAAGCTTTGCTGCAAAGATTATATATATAAATATTTTTGAAAAAATTATCATCAATAATAAACTTAGAAAAAATTTTACATATAATTAAACATTCCAATATAATCAAGTTTTCAAAGAAATAAAAAATATCATAAAAACACTAAGGAACCAAGAATCCTTTATTTTTTGTAATATTTATGATTGCCTGTTCCTTTACATTGCAAAATCACAAAACTTGATAAATTAACAACATGTAACAGTTATGACCGCAATAATTTAGTGTCTGCCATGGGACTTCTACTATAAAACTAATTCCAAAATAATAACCATTTTAACATTAACAAAAACCAGAATTTCATAGTGGTTGGAAAAAAAATAATAATAATAACAACTCCAAACCAAATAGACAACACTGCACACATACAAAACAAGAAAACATCCTGGTGTAAAAAAGAGACACCCACACGACCTTCAGAAACACTTTACAGACGCCAAAGTGTCAAACAGTGGTTAGTCAGGGTGATCTATTTACAGAAACAGAAGGGTTTATAATAGCAATACAAGACCAGATAATAAACACGAAGAACTACAGAAAATACATACTGAAAGATAGTACATTAACAAACGACACATGTAGGAAATGCCACATAGCATCCGAAACGATTCAACACATTATGTCGGGTTGCATGCTGCTTGAACAAACAAAACTACCTGCATAGACACAACCAAGTAGCAAACATAATATACCAAAAGCTTGCAACCAAACACAAATTAATAAACACACTCACACCATATTACAAATACATACCAGACACAATCTTAGAAAACTCAACACACAAGATGTACTAATAAAATTTATATTATTATTTTATATATATTGTTATTTTGTTCGAAATCGGCCATTATCTTTAACCAAGTCTTTAACCGATATAATTTAACCAATGATTTAAATACATACAGAAACCAATAAATTATCACAAGTATAATATTGTATCATTAAATATATCGTCATCGAAAAAATATCGGAATATCAAGACCAGTAAATCGAAGATGAACAATATATCGTATCGTATCGTCCCAACTCTGAATGACAGATATGTTTTAGCTAGTGTGGTAAACTTTGATAGTCATTTTTCTCACAGTGGACCAGAAAGTGATTAGATTTTCATTTATTTCATATTATTGAGCAAGAAGTTATACAGCTAGCAAATAAAACTGTTGTAATAATATAGTATTAGGCTTAATGTATCATTTTTTATATTAGAAATACTAATCATATTTCTATTTTTATTTTTTCAGAAGCACTTTTATAAAGTTAGCCTAACATTAAAATTTGTGTGTGATAGAGTAAAAAAAATTTATTTGCATCATAAAACTTACAATTGAAAATATTAAAAATTCTCCTATATATCACTATTTAATATATGAGAAAGAATAAAAATTTTTGCGATATTTATGAAAAGCTTTTGAGATTTAGAAGTAGTCCACAACAAAGAATTGAATAATCAAAGTCTTAGTTTGTTAACTTCTAAAATAAATTGCAAAAAACTCTTAAAATAATTGCAGTGACATCATTTTGTTAGATGTTCAAATCAGTATATTGATAAATAAATTATATGTTTAGATTACTATTTTAAATGCAAGAATGTATGTATGAATAAAAGTAAACAATAAGCCAAATAAGTAAGATAAATATCGTTTATTCAAAAACATTTTTGGCTATTCACATACCTGCCTCAGTCTATATGGATAGCCAAAAATGTTTTTGAATAAATGATATTTATCTTACTTATTTGGCTTATTGTTTACTTTTATTTAATAACTAAAGTAAAAAATATTTCAGTATATATGAATGTATTCAATTATATGAATTATATTAAATAATGTTTATTAATAAATTTTTATTAATTTTGTTGATTCAAAACATCTCACAAATTAATCATAATTTTAATACAGCAAGTCTTTTACTTATGTAATTAATTAATCTAAAAAATTCAATGTAAATTGAAAATTACATAAATCCAATAATGCTTAAATGAACCTTTAAACTGCTTCCATTTAAATTCAAATAAAAATACTACACAGCAATCACTCTTTGCAATATAGATTAATTTATTAACTTGTAAATAACGTTTTCAGGATATATCCATCATCAGGTTACTGTGTATCAGTAACCTGATGATTGCTATATGCTGAAAATGTTACTTACAAGTTAATAAATTAATCTACACTGTAAAGAATGCCTGCTGTAGTGTTTTTATTTGGTTAAATGAAATTTACAAGAATACTTTTTCCATTCATAAACTTTTAAGACCAAGCATGATATTTTTAAAGATGTAAATTACTTATTGAATTTTTCATTAGTGTTTAATGGAAATCTGACAAAAATTAAAAGACAATGCATCTGTGTACCTCTAAAACTCTTAAGTTAGAACTTGATATTGTATATGAAGTTTGATCTGATGCAATAATCTAATTCAAATCATATTATATGTGATGGGAAGTTGCTGTTCACAATTTTTCAGGAATCAATATTGAATATTACTTATAATTATTTTAAAAGTTTTTATTATATTAATGTATAATAATAATTTCTATAAATAATTATGTTTGTTGACTTTATACATGTTCTGAATTAATAAGGAATACTGTAATCAAATTTAAATAATTTCAAATTCATTTTCAATTCCCTGATGAATAATGATTAAAATATTTGAAATAAAATTTAAATAAGTTCCTTAAACACAAGCACTTCAGCAGTTAAAAAACATGTCAATACTTTATTATAAATCAAAAAACGCTTTCAGTATCATTAATACCATCATCAGTTTACATGGAACAAGAATAAAATAAAACATAATTCAAGTTTTACATTCTAAAATATGTCATATAGAATAAATTTACGTACTTTACATAAAAATAAACAATTTGACAAGAAATTAATGTTTTCTACAAACAAATTAATAAAAGTTAATAAAAATAAACCAGAAACCTTTGAACCAGAGTATTAATAAAAGTTCACAATTTAGAAGCTGTGATTTTCTATTGCATATTTCCATGCATTGCTGACACTTCTGCTCTTTTTATATTAATCACATTACTTTCTTTGCAGGATTTAAGTATTTCTATTTTCTCACTCATCCCTAGGTTCCTTTTGTCGTTAATACCTTTAATAATTCTTGCTTTGTTCCAAATAACATTAATATCTGCTTGGTACGCTCTCTGTGCTAGAGCTGTAGTAAGTTTACCTTTGGAGATGTTTTCTTTATGTTCTGCCACTCTTTCTTTAAAGTTTTGGACAGTGGCCCCGATATACACCTCTTCACTATTATTTTCCATGTTATGGACTGGGATCTTATATATACCAGATTTGTAGTCCTCATTATACTTTTTTTTTTTCATTTCGAAGTAAGTCAAAAACAGTTAACGGTCGTATATAAGTGCACTTACTGTTGGTATTTTTTAGTACTTGCTTCACTGTTCTGTTCTTTGTAGTCAGAATAGCACAGGTAAATGGGTCATATCATACAATGCCTCGTTATCTTGTGTAACTTTGGTTTATTGGATGGTTTTATTATTATTCTCATATTTTATTTTCTGTTCCTTATATATCTTTTTCATGAAGTTTTCGTTATAACCGTGCTTCCTGCCCCAGAAGCATATCCTTTCTAGCACTTGCTTTCTGCATATTTCGTTAGAGCAATGGGTTAGGCTTCTTCTAAAATATGCCACAAATGCTGACTTTTTCTTGACCCAGGGATCGAATGACCACCTGGGGATTAATACTGGTGTTGTGGTGGGCTTAACATACACTGTTGTTTCTATCTTTCCATTCATCAGAAAAATTTTTATATCTAAATAATTAAATTCTTCGTTATCCTCTAGAGTCATTTTAAGGTTAAGACCATATTGTTCTTTATGAAAATTATTTACTAGGTCTAACGCTTTGCTTTCGCTATTCCACATTACGAAAATATCCTCCACGTATCTATAATATAAGGCTGCATTAGATCTTATCAGGTTGTGTACTTGTCCTTCTACCTCTCTTACCACGATTTCTGCTAGGACCCCAGCCACTGGGCTTCCGATAGGGACTCCTTTAACTTGATGATAGTACAAGCCCTTAAACGTGAAGAATGAGTTATG
Source organism: Olivierus martensii (assembly GCA_000484575.1). Lineage (NCBI taxonomy): Eukaryota > Metazoa > Arthropoda > Arachnida > Scorpiones > Buthidae > Olivierus > Olivierus martensii. The sequence continues at coordinate 29,798 of AYEL01087318.1, read as the reverse complement.
GCATATTAAGAGAGTGAGTTCTCTCAGAATTTTGGGGTCAGATTCAGTTTCTTGTGTGTGTGTTCTAAGATAAAACGATAAAATAGCAGACATGTGGTGTTTATATTAAGTGAGGGATAAAGGGACTCAAAGTCGAGTACTGATATCGTTTCATTTCCTATTGGTGCATAATCGTTTAAATGTTTCAGAGAATCTTGTGCTGATCTTACTTGGTATTCATACCCTTCTAGTTAGCTAAACACCAGCTAGCAAGTTGTTTCTTTACGTTGTACGTTGGTGACTGTAATTTTTCGACTATTGGTTAGCCGCAATAGGGATTTTATGGGCTTTTATATTAACTTTTATTAATTTGTTTGTACAAAACATATTAATTTCTTGTCAAATTGTTTATTTTATGTAAAGTACGTAAATATTCTACGTGACGTATTTTAGAATGTAAAACTTGAATTATGTTCTATTTTATTCTTGTTCCATGTAAACTGAGGATGGTATTAATGATACCGAAAGCGTTTTTTGATTTATAATAAAGTATTGACGTGTTTTTTTAACTGCTGAAGTGCTTGTGTTTAAGGAACTTTTATTTATTGTGTAGCAGTTTTAGAAATTCTAGTTTATTTATAAAATTTAAAGTTATAAATATGCAGATTCAATATTACACTAAATTTCTGATAGTCTACTAATCAATAATTTGAAAATATCAATTAGTAGATAGACTACTTTATATACAGATCAATCCCAGAGGGGGAAAAAATTCAACTTTGTGAATAATCAAACCTAAACCTTTTCTTAATATTGTGAAGAAGTTAATTTTGACCTATCCTATTATTATTTTATTATGCTCTTTATTATTTCTTATTATTTTTCTTATTGTTTAACGTATTATATTTTAATTTAAGAGTTAACTCACTTTCCATGATCTCTGTCTCATCAATTAGCAATTACGAGTTACGGACAGGAAATCCGTCTTCTGAATGAACTCTCTCGGTTCTTAACGTCATCTAATCTAATTAATTTACCACTGATCTGATGTGAGAATATAAGAACGATCTCTTATCGATGTTTTGTTTGGTACATAATTAATTTTGAAGAGGATGACATGAATTGATTACTCTGTAAACTAAGAAATTTGAATTTATTGCATGATACTATGCAAATTAGCCAAGCTTGGGACTGAAAGTCATGATATAAAAACATACGAATCAACGGATACAGAGAGGTGTTCGTATTGCAGTCAAGCTGATTAAGTGACAAATAACTTTCTTATAAAGATCGACCATGGCTTAAGTTTATATCTGAGGTGGAGGTATTAGAATTAAATAAGATTTAATGTTATAATATTTGTGAATATTTTATTTTTTGAATATTTGAATTCTTGAATATTGATTAAATAAATTTTGTTTATAATTTTGATTGGTGCATTATTATTGCTTAAATAAAGCTTTGATTATACTTTTGTAAGTGTTCGAGTCAAATAAATTTATATTTTTATTATTTAATTTGTTTTGAGAATTTATTCAATTTATTAGTATGAGTTTCTAACATCATCGTTTGCTATTTAGGTCTAACATTTGTTTGATACTTTTAGCCATAAGTTTTCCAGTTATTTGTTTTTTGTTGGTTAGACATTAATTATTGATAAATTGTTTAGATTTGATCTATTTATTGTAGAAAGTAGTAAGACCTGAGCTTAGGTCAGACTCTGGATTTGCAGAGTTGTTAGAACCGTTAGGTTGAATTTAGTGTATTATTATTGCTATTATTGGTATTTTTGAAAATTAGCGACTTTGCAATATCTCCTTATTTCCTATTATATTTATTTATTGGATGTTTTACTTAGTTAAGGGTAAAGATACTTACATTCCTGACTCAATCTTTCAAAAGTGGCAGTGAGAAATCCAATGGTTTCATCTGCAATGACTTTATGTCATTCAATCTCAGATCATCTCTGCCAGATAAAGATCTTGTAATCAATTTAAATATTGCCTCTTTTCAAATGAAATTACAAAAGTTATAAATATACAGCAATACCTCACATAGTCTGGTTTCAAATAGTCCAGATTGTAATTGTTAATAAAAAATTTTTAATTTACTTTATTTTTTTAGAATAAATACAAAATGTAAGTGTGCTTGTTACTTAAATACTTATATAGGACTCGAATAGCCACTATTTGATGACATGCAGGCAGCTGCTCCAGTGTTGCAAAATTTATCTTAACAACGTTTGTTAAGATAAATTCAATTCGATGCTACAGAGAAAGGTACGAAGAAAGGAAACAAAAGAAACTCGTACAGACGTCAATTTTGCGTTTTTTTGATAAAAAAGATCTTTGAGTTAAAATTTTTGTTCATTTATTTACAATAAAAACTTTAAATTCATTCATCTTGTTTTATTAATCATTAATTTTTCATGAATTGCACCATTTCAAGTAGATAGTGACTCGTGAGCAACCAAAACTATCTTGTCGGCTGGCCACTGCCAGACACTTCTCGTCTCTTGTGGAATTGTTTAGTCTTACGCAGAGCGCAGCTCTGCATTCGAAATGGCACCAAGCGATCGATTTGGAGAAAGCCAATGCATTCACTTGCCGAGCAAGCCCTCTCTATCTAATCATCTTTATGGGTTCAGACCCACTTTCTGCCCCTTTAAACTGTCTATTATAAATCTTTTATAAAGATTTTAATGTTTAATGCATAAAGAATTAATTATTAATGTAAGAATTTATGATCTAAAAAAACATATATGCAAATTGAAAATTTCTTGGAACTAATTATAATTTATCCCATAGATTACGTACTTCAAACAGTCCAGTTTCAATTAGTCCGGTAAGAAAGAGGAAGCAATTAACCGCACTATGCGAGATATTGCTGTAATGTTAAATTTTATAATTGAAACAATAACTGTCATGTTGTAAGTGATATTCCGTGAATAGAAAAATAGAAATTGTCTGACAGTTTTATGTAAATGATGTTGAGTGTGGGCCTACAATGTAAGTCACTTATGAGGAAGTTCTGACCTTAAGTAAGTTTGAGGTATTGGAATTAAAAGCAACAAGGTGCAAAGTCGCGAATTCTAACAAATATCAACAATATTAATTATAACTAAACCTAACGGTTCTAACAACTCTGCAATCCAGAGTTCGGCCTGAGCTCAGATCTTTAACTAAATTCTAAATTAAATATAATTAAATTCAAAACAATCTAACAACACTTAATGTCTAATTGACAAAACAAAACCAGAAACCGGAACTTAAAACTAGAATTACCGATTAAGTGTTAGATCTAAGAACAACAAAATGGATTAGAACTTACATACTAAATAAATTGAATAAATTCTCAAACAAGTTAAATAACAAAAAATATAAATTTATTAAACTCAAAAACACTTACAAAAGTGTCAATTAAAGCTTTATTTAAATGAAATAAAGCACAATGAAAGAAACAACAAAACTTATTTAATCTAATTCAAATATCCAACAATCAAGTTATTCACAAGAAACAAATCTTAAATACTACTTAATTCTACTACGTCCACCACCGATACAAACTTCAAGAAATCGTAGACCTTTACAAGGATCCTAATGTCACTTAGCCAACCTTACATCAATACAACACCTCGCTGAGTTGTTGGTTGCATTGGCTTTTATCTCGAGTGACGTACAGTCCCGTGTCGCTTCATTTACATAAATACATGTAACAAGTTTAAATTTATTAGCTTACAGAGTTATCAATTCATGTCATCCTCTTTACAATTTAATTATATATGAACAAAACATCAATACGAGATCATTCTTATATTCTCATATCAGATCAGTGGTAAAACTTATTTAGATTAGATGATGACATCGTTATCCGAGAAAGCTCATCTGGAAGACGGATGTCTGTCCATAATACATGATTGTGAAATATTGAGATGGAGAATGTGGAAGTAAATCAACTCTTAAACTAAAATATAATACGTTAGCTAATATTGAAAATAATAATAAATAATAAAAGAGCATAATAAAATAAAATAGTACAGGTCAGAGTTAACTTCCTCACAAAGGTTTAGCAATACAGCTGAATTGACCAGTTAATTATTTTCGTATAGCATGAGTGGATAAATTTATTAAACAATAGTCCAAATCATTTTATGATCTGGACTATTGTTTAATAAATTTATTGTTGTTTTTTTGATTTTGATTGATAATTAAACAAATGATTTCACTAGCATGTTTGAGCTTTATTATTTTTGTTTATTTTTGTGGAATTAATAAAATATTTTTATTAGTTAATTTTCTTGAATTAGTATTCATTCTGTTTATAGTTAAGTATACTAATGTACTTTTGTTGTTTTGATTCTAATATGTGTTTGTAAATTTTTTAACAATCACAAAGTTCCAGTTGTTTGTTAATTAGTATGTTATAATAGCTACTGTTTGGAAATTTGTTTTCAGTAGAAAGCCTAGCCAAGAAAACTCTGGAATTATTGCAAAGTCATAATTGTTAGGTATTCTTACTTTATTGAGATTTGTGATTTTGCAACCTGAAATATAATTTTAATATGTATAATTTTTGTACTTATATATAGTATTTATAACCATATTCATTTGTTCTATTAATTAACAATAACAATTTTTAAATATACAGGAATACCTCCATTATCACGATTTTCGAAATTATCAGAGTTATAATTTGATAAATTCCTTCAAATTATCACGGTTTATAATTTGATACCAAAATTCCAATTATTGCTATCCAAATTCGAATTATCGCGGTTTCCAGATATAGCCCACTACATATGTAACCAGGATTACATTTACCCTCCAAGTAGCTCTCTTAAAGCACTTCCTTTTATCCGAGGGGCCTACTCACTGCTCACGGTTTTGGTTTGCACGATTTTTCCAGGAACGTATCTGCCGTGTAAATCGAGGGCTGAGTGCACTTGCCATATTCATATAACATTAGGGGTGCTGATGGTAGTGTTTCTCAGGAACTACTGGGCTGATTTACTTGAACTTTTTTTTTAAATGACCATTGAGGTGAGAGTAGGATGTTGAAAAAATTTGGTTTCACAAAACCACAGTGGGGCTTCGCAAAGGTCTAAAAACTGCGAAATTTTCATAAACGGCACATTCGGGACTTAATAAGTCAGTCAATATTACTCGGATTTTGCCGTATATGGTACCATTCGATTTGTCTTAGTGAGGCAAATAATGTGATGTATAATAGGGTACGTTTTTAAATTCAACACACTCCACCACTGATGTACATCTAAAATGACATCATAATAATCCATCGGTGGATGTTAAAGCATCTGTTTTTAAATTCAACACTTGCATATCAAAATGGCTGACTATTTGGATATTATTTTATCTTCTACTGCTAGTCAATTTTTTAATACCAACATAGGAAATTATATTTTCAAATGCAAAAAAATATCTGTTGTAGAGCTATCAATAGATAGAACATAAACTGATTCTCCAATCTTTACATTTATTTTTCGCATGGAAGCAGCCATCTTAACAAATGGCGTTAAAGTCTGTGTCCACCGGCATCAACCGAACAAATACCATGGTTGATGTAGTGAGTTAGTGTTGAATACATCAGTGACGTCACTGGAGAATTTATAAACAGTTTAACGAATATGGTTTACATCACTGGTTGAGAGAGTTGAATTTAAAAATGCACCCATACGTTGACCTAATTACTGTATGTGTACTGTTGCGATAAACCTATTTTGATGGTTTTTGGACTTAATATTGCTCCAAATTTTGATGTCGATGGTACCAATCGATTCGTATTGATGATCCGAACAATTCGGTATATAACATGTCGAGTTGCGTCATATGGTAAGCGTACTGTAATGAAAAATATATGTTGAATTTTCCCATGTAGACAACCTATACAAGCTTCAATTTTTATATAAAATTGCTGAAATTTTCTGACGTGTGACTGAAAATCTCGGTGGACCTTTTTTCTATTTGAAAAATCTTTTTTAGAACGGAATTTATTCAACGTTAAAGTCTGCGAAATTTTTCGAAAAATCAAAGTTTTTACGATTTCACATGACATATGCAATTGAAGAAAAGAAGAAATATGACATAGGCAATTGCTTTCACAAAGTATGTTGTTTACTTGACTGTAAGTACTGTACATATGCAGGAATTACATATTATTAACAAAGAACTGTAGTGCACTTAACATATATGTTGTTTGTATACATAATGTTAGTACAGTACTTAACAAGAAAATTTTTGTATTTAAGGTAAAAGATTGATTAAAAAACAATATAATGAATATAATGCATATTTTTATTACTTGATACGAAGTAACAATGAAACAAGACAAATTGAAAACAAAGCTAACGCTCATTCATTATTACATAGTTGACTTTAAAGAACTGAAATTGCCAAATTTTTATTTTTATGGACAAATAAATATTTTAATATTTTTATTAGTCGAAGTTCAACATAAAATAGGAAGTAAAAATTTTTAAAAGTTGAAAAATAAAATTAGTACCTCTTATTTATTTTTGCAAGGTAAACTTTTGCAGCATTTAGAATTACACAAAATGTTATTATTTTTGCACAAATATAACTTAGATGCATAATGCTTTGTGTATTGACAACGGATATAGGTCTGTGTACTTCCACTGATGCAGGTTGCAGATTTTTTCTCAATGAGATTTGTTTATCTTTGCAAATATCCACTAAAGAAAGAAATTTCTGCTGGCAAATATCGAAATCTGAGAGGGAATACATGAGAAATGACGACCTTTATTTTGTTAACTGTTTGACACTTGGAGCTTTGACTACAAAAAAAACTAGAAATTCCGGACTTTGAATAAGAAATGTTCGGCATTTCGAGTTCGTCCTAGGAAATACTAAAACGTCCGACAAGCGTTAGGATGTTCTAGTTCTGACTAGGAAATTCTAATATTTCCTGAATTCAGGTTTGTCCTATAATATATATAAACCAGGTTTTAGTGCCATTTGTTGATTAGAACCCGTTCGTTACATTGAGCTGTGAATAGGATCATTTTATAATTACCCTGTATTTGTTTCATATTTACATTTCACCTTGATCTCAGTTTTCTAAATTTATTTTTAACATCTTAGTATTTACTTTAGGGTACAAGCGTACTGTGGTTCCATCCTGGTATCCAGGTTCAATTCTCTGGTTCCACGTCTCCAGAGATTTTCAGGAAAATCAGGGCAGATCCGTTGAGCTCCATTTTCTCCACCATTTATTATCTGGCTGATCCCTCTATAGAGGAGAATCGTTCTTCCGCAAGCAGTCTGTAACAGGGTTTGTTTCACCATGCCAATTAATATTATAAAGAGGTATCATCTGTTAAGAAAATGAATGATGGATTGAATTTTTTTCTTGGTCAGAAAATGCCTTTTCAAATTAGATTATCAAATAATTGTAGAATCTAGAACATCCGTGAAGTTTATCCACCAATTATGAGATTCAATCTTTTCAAATATAGTGCAAGTTCTAAAGTGCTAATTTATTTATTCATTTAATATCATGCTCTTTGATTTAGATAATTCAAGAGTGATTTAACATATGATGTTATTCAATATAAACAAAGCCATCTTTATTAGAGATGATAACAAAGAGAGAAATCTATCTGCAACAAATAATTTAATTATAAAACAATAATTTTGATAGTCTGATTATTTTGAGTTTTCCAATCACAAATTCAATTTTACTTCAATTTAAAAGGCTCAGACTGAAGAGATTAATTTCTTTTTAAACTTTATAATCCTTAAAATTGATAGAAAGAAAACTTTGGTTTTCTAAAAAAAAAATTTATTTGTAGACAATTGAATAGTTCAGCTTCTAGATATATTTGTCTTCTTATTCAACATATTAAGGTGTGATGAAAGGATAAGTGATTATGTTTCATTTCAATTAAATCAATAATTCTTCTATCATCAGTTTATAAGTATACTAGCAAACCTGTGCCTCATATTGTCTGAGAGTTAATTTTATTTAAATCTTTAAAAAATACAATAATGAATTAATTTTACTTTAATTTTTCAACTTTTAATAAATGTTGCTTACAAATAGATATAGTCATTTTTATTGATTAGATGAGTTCAGAAAATGCTCAGAGAAGTCTCTGCTGAAGAAGCTAAAGAATGATGTCACATTGTGAGACATGATTTGTTCAACAGTTGAATCTCCAGTTCAACAAATCACATTGTCTTGCGATGTGAATCATTCTTTAGCTTCTCCAGTGGAGACTTCTCAGAGCATTTTCTGAACTCATCTATTGTAGATTTACTCTTCCACCTTAGATTTTTTTTATAAAGTGATTTACATGAATTATGCCAATCTAAGATGTATATTAATGATACTTCTTTTAGGATGCATGTCCATCTGAGAGAAAAACAGTTGGGAGAGAGACTCGAGGGAATTTTGAAAATGGACACCCTGCGAGCTATTCTCGGGTGTGTCCATTTTCGAATTTCCCTCTTGAGTTTTCTCTCAGATGGACACATATCCTTATAATCTTTCTGCATATATTCCCTAACAAACAATTGTTTTATAAAAATTAATTCAGCCATTTTTCTGTTAAAAGCAAATAAAAACATGCAGACATTTCAAATTTATAATGTATAGCAGACTCCTGTACAAGGCAGGGATAAATTCTGCATATCAGACATGCATTATCAGACGATTTTATGCAAATTTAAACTTGTCTGAGTTCTTTTATAAACCTTTATATCTTTAATAACTATTAGCTTCACTGTGTATATACATACAGGGTTGCCACTCAAACAGAATACTAATTCCCTGACTTTTCCAGGTTATTTTACAAAAACTTCCAGTCTAAATCCACATTAATGTAATATATAAATATTAATTCACAAAATAGTTAAAACTAAAGAATAAGTGAGGAGACAAGTTCAACATTAGTCATTTAAAACAGGCCTGCTCAACCTACAGCCTGTTGCAGTCTTCTATGAGCATGTGAGATGATTTATATATTGACAAGTGTCTTTTTTATAATGAAAAAAACTTTTCTCTACAGTTTAGTGTTGATTTTTAAGAAACTTTTATATAATTTGACACCACCTTATCAAAATTATGTAAATAAAAAAAACATAAAAATAACGCGATTATTGCGGTATTTTTCGTGGCAACAATAACCGTGATAATCGAGGTATTCCTGTAATTGTAATACCTAAAAGTAATCCTACATTAAGGTGGAACTGAAGAATTTGAACCATAATAATAATATTGGTAGTAGTCAGCATGGATTTAACAACACTAATTTGGCATATGTTTTTAATTTGCATTTTGAATAATGTTATCAATGTAACCAAATTTTCCTGCAAATTTCAAAAATCTTCAATATGGAAAATGGGATGGATTTTAAAATTCAGGACGTTTTTCAGTAAAGTTATTGATATAGGACAATACACCAAATTGGGACACATCTGAAACAAATGGTTATCCTATCCAATAGTCTAATAATCTAGCATAAATTTATCAAATATTAAAATAAAATCAATCCTAACAGCATCAGACTTCATAATACCAAGTTTAAATGAAAATAAAATTAAGATCATTTTATAAATTTCTTGATGAACCAATATAAATAACAAACAACAAGCTTATTAATCAAACTAAAATAATTTTTTATTAAAGCACTTTACTGATGATGGGTTAATATCTGAAACTACAGACTGAAGAAACAAGCGGAAAATCTCTTACAATAATGTTATGTATCATGCAGGAGATTTTCCATTTGCTTCTTTCTTTATTCTATAGTTTACTAATTACAGATTAATATCCAGAAGTGCTTTAATAAAAAATTAATTTTATTTAATTAATAAGCTTATTATATGTTCATGTTATATTAGTTTATTGCTTATTATATGTTATTTGTGTTCTCCAAACCAGGACTTTGTTATTTATGAATTAATATAATTGACTAAAATTATTAACTAACATATTTTTTATAAGAACTGATTTAAACTAAGATATCGGTAAGAAATATAGCTATATTTCAATATCAAAGTAAACACATTAGAAATATTTAAATTGTTCAATTGATAAAATTCTAAAGTTATTCAAAATATAAAAAAATTTAATTGTTCTGGCTGACAGTTTGATATATATCATGGTTCAGCAAATTCAGTCCTGATAGCAGTAGCTAAATAGAAAATTTACTAAATAAATACACAAGCACTGAGACAGGTTTGATCTCTTTTTAGGTCCTCTTCAGAACAAAATTACAGAATGCTTTAGAACATAGGAAATGGAATACATTTAAAATATTTAAATACAGTAAAATATAATCAAGTAAAACATATAATATTACATAAGATAAATATAGACTTTTGTACATAAATTATTAATATGAGTTAGTTTACAATTATTATTTATTTAAAGGATTTTATGTACAAAAGTCTATATTTATATCTTATGTAATATTATATATTTTACTCGATTATATTTTAATGTACAGTTGGACATCCATATATTGAAATTGAAGGTGTCTTAGAAAAATTTTGATATATAGAAACTTCGTTATATAGAAAACCTGAATTTTCTCTAATGTAGTATAGTAGTTAAGTGATATTTTGTCTGTAGTATAGTAGTTAAGTGATATTTTGTCCGTATCGCCTTTTTCGTGGCCCCCTGACGACGGTGATGGTGGCTCATGGTTTGAAAATTACAGAATGCTTTAGAACATAGGAAATGGAATACATTTAAAATATTTAAATACAGTAAAATATAATCAAGTAAAACTATTTATTTTGCAAGATAGGCTTTTGTGGCATTTAGAATTATACAAAATGTTATTCTTTTTATTCATACATAATTCAGATACACAATGCTTCGTGCATTTAACGCGGATTTAGCCCTATGTACTACTTTCACTAACACAGATTGCAGCCTTCCTCCGTCAGACTTGTTTATTCTTGTGAATATTCTCTAAAGAAAGAAAATTCTGCTGGCAAATATCGAAAACTGAGCGGGAATACATGAGATATGAAGACATTTTGTTTTAATTGTTCACCACTTCGGGTTTTGACTAGGAAAAACTAAAAATTCCAATTTTGAATAAAAAATGTTCGGCGTTTCGAGTTCGGCCTAGGAAATACTAGTATTTCCTGAATTCGGGTTTGTCCCGAAGCATATATACAAATTGTAAAAACGTTTAAACAGATCTACATTGATTTAAATAAAAGTAATTTAATTTGGACAAATTAAACAATAATTAAATACATCAGAAGATATTTAAGTTTACACGCTGTTACGAAATCATTCCAAACGTATTGGTTTTTTTTGCAAATTCTTCTATGAGTAGATTAATATTATTTTTTTTAGCTCTGTCGCATTCTATGGATAACATAGCTAAACCTGCTAATCGCACTTGCGTTATATTAACATATGATTTACATTCTAACAAATGATATAATAATTTGATTTACTTGTTCTATATATAAGATTTTAAACTTGTGTCGTTTAGATGTAAGTTATAGAGTTTAGTTTCTGGTAGCTTTTCACTTTCGAGAGACTGCATTAGTACTGTAGCGCTTTAATCAAATAATCGCTGCATCCGGAAACAAAAAATGTATGCGAAAACAATACATAAATCGTAAATTAGCGCTGTTTTAGAGTTCCAGCTAACGAACGCCGACGCCCTGCGTTAAATAGGTTTAACTGTTCTGCGTTAAAATCGAGGTTATTGGGGATTGTTTGGGTTTTAGAGGTATTTTCTTCAGGGTGAGTTGGGGCACCACGAAGCTCGGAAGAAGACCCCGCATCGCGGGGGGCCCGAGCGTCAGCTACTGTACTAACATTTTGTATAATGACTTTAATACAGTGCTGGCGGTCAGCACTGTATTAAAGTTGATGTTAATATGCACGTAAATGCATATTAAGATCGACTTTATCTAGCACAAAAATGCGACAGGCATTAAGGCGCGCTATAACGCGACTTGTTATTCATAGGTGAATGGCACTAACCGTAAAGTTAGACGCGAAAACGCGAAGCAGTCAAAATAGAATTCTTACCATTTTAACCAAAACTAGATCAAACGGTGTTACAGTGAATGCTTCCACTTTTATTCTCTCGTGATAATTTGTTTACGACTTCTAGCCGCAAATTAATAAAATGACATCAATTAGTATTTAAACGCAGGGAACGTTTACTGTCAATCAAGATCGTTTCCCGCCAGTTTCGTTAACAGTTATAAGTTAAATCAGTATTTTAAAAAAAATTGTTATTATCTATAGAAAACAAAATTATTTTAACTGAAGTGAATAAAAAATAAGATTTATCAGTATTCATAAAGCACACTTCTCGGCACAGAAACATATGAGTAAAAATTTACTTCATCTCTAAACGATCAGTCCCGTTGCTGCCTATCACAAACCTGATAAACCCTCACACATTAACCAACTCGAAGGAAAGGATCTGAATTAGGTAAATCCACAGTTAACCCTAACATGAACCTAAATAATATTTTAATTGAATTATAAAAAGATGACAATTAGATATCGATGGGAATACAGATTTTTTTTAAATAAATCTTTAATACAATGGAATATTCGATTCGCATTATTAATCATTAGGCGGCAACATTTTAGTTTGCAATGTGACACATCTAACGCCGACAGCTACATTAAGTTCTTGCCTAAACAGTGAGATTAATTATGAAAATTGAGAAAAGATTTTCAGTTAAATTATTATTTACAACTACGTATTGGATATAGGCGCTTATTTCAGGTTCATGTTACGATTATCAACGCGGCGCATCTAACTCCGAGATAAACTAGATTCTTGCCAACTCGAAGTCTACGGCTTCTCCTGTTGTTACCTTATTAACACTCGCTAATTTTAAGGTACAGCAAACGAGAAATAGTGAATGAATTCGTTCACTTAACGTAAACGTCGTAAAGAACGCCACCCAACGCATTCATTCGTCTTCACAAAAGTTCCCTCACTAGGCAGTATATCAAAGCAAGTTCGAAAGTGTTCGATCAAATGACTGTTGATAGTACATACGGATATATATTGATATATAAATGACAAATCATATGTATTTATGAATATGATTTGTCATTTTTAATAGATACTGCGTGACCATGGAAATTAAATCATCTCATAACATACTTGCAGAAAAATAATCTTTAACCACACCAGTTATCTGAATCAAATTATTTAAAGTACTCATAACATTAGCGAACCTGAGCGAATATCTACACGCATTTGATTCATTTAGATGTGGACGGCAAGGTGAATTTTATACCGAATGCCAAACAAATTTGACCGAATTCGTTAACTGTACGCTCTTTAAACGCTTCCTGTGCTACAGGCTTGAAGCAAAAATACACAATATATAACATCCATCAAATCCGGCACGTGAAAGTCGGTACAAGCTACCGCACTATAGTCTGTTTCGAGATAACCTGACAGCCGAACCAACAAAGGAAACACTGTATTCATACGTGATTTGTAAACATCATTAAATTTTGTCACGTGATTTTAAAATATATGTTTTTAATCATCTCAATAATTTAATATTTCGATATTTTATTTCCCAAAACAACAAATTATAGGATAATATCAAACTTAACTAATAAGGACTATTTTGCTTTGTGTAGAAATATCCACAGCAATGGTAGTGATTTACTGTCAAGTTATCTCGAAATAGACCAGTGGCGGCTCGCCCATAAGGGCTGCAGCCCTCCCACCAAAATGAAAACATTTTTAAATTATTATAGCTATTACATTAATATATAATTATTTTACAAAAACATATTTTTTCCGTTCGTAGTATATTTATTTTTGAATTGTAGGCGCTCTGTATGTGTGTATTGTATGAGTCAGTGCGATTGCGTACTCATCAGGGCTGCAGTCAGTGCAGACCGAGTCACACCGCATAGTCAGTGTATTGAGCAGGTGGGGGTAACCCGTGATATACGTTTTTGTGATATGTATATCGTGGGCTGCAAACATTGCAGTCCGCACTACGTATTTTATTATACGCACTACGTATTTTATTATATTTTTTTTTCAGCCCTCCCACAAAAATCATCCACGAGCCGCCACTGAAATAGACTATAGCTTGTACCGACTTAAGTCGATACGAGCTACATGTTATGATGCGGTACAAGCTACCGCATCATAACACATTTATTATAATTTTTTTCAGCCCTCCCACAAAAATCATCCACGAGCCGCCACTGGTAATATCATATACAGTAGATTCCGCTTAATTGGGACACGTTGGGACTGAGCCATTTTGGCCCAATTACGCATTCCCCCAATTAACCGGTGGCCCAATTAAGCGGAATCCACTGTATTTCTTTTTACAGAAAAAAGAATTTATATACAGAATGTAGCCTTCAGTTCAGATTTTACGATAGATTTAAACAGAAAATAGCAAAATTCTTAACTATTAAATTTATTATAGCAGCGAAAACAATAATATTACAATAAGTTAATTAATGATATTAATAAAGTTTAACAAAAACTATTTAATAAAAAAAAAAAAAACAGAATATTAAATTTGTAACTAATTTCAAGTATTATATTTTTATAAAATTTCTATAAAATAACAAATTGAACTAATGGAAAATAAAATGTATTTTCGATTTCATGTGAAAAATGAGTTGCAATGTAATCTGGACATGCAATTATTGTAATATTTGATAAGCGTGAAATAAGAAAAATATCCTTTAAGTTCTGTAGTTAAGATTACTGTATTAAGATAGTAGATATTACTTGCTGAACATATAAATTTCCATGAGAGAAGTACTAATTAAATTGTGCTTCTCTGATGGAAATTTAAAACAGTAATAATTTCAGCCTTTTAAACAGATAATATTAAAATAATTATAAAAATATAAAATTGTCTTTTATTTGAATTTTATTTTTTCGTTGTTAATTAAAATAATAATAATAATAATAATTTATATACGGTAGGCCTATAATATTCTGTAATTTTAATTTCAATATTAATCGTTATTTATTTATTTTTAGAGTAAAAAGTTTGCAACATGTAATTACACTGACTAATAAATCTTTGCCGTAAGTAAATCTTATAATTTTTTAAATAATATACTGTAGTGCCTTTTTCCAGAATAAAGTATATTATTGTATTACTTTCAACAAACGAAATTTCAAAAAAATTTCGAATGTTAGTCACTAAGTATTAGTTACTTAACTACAAATTTTGTATGAAATAACTATGATATTCCATTATATCTAGTCAGGTTATAAGTATTTGCAGATTTTGTAAGCTCGACCTTGACGAAAGAACTAATGCACACAGAGTTTCGCATAATCATCTCTTTCACCGAGCGACAAAACGCCACGACATCGTCATTTTTAGCGCTAAAAATCGCTCGAAACATATAACTTCAGAAAAAATTTCCCTGATTTTTCCAGGTTTTAGGGAAAAAACAGCAGTTTCCCTGACATTTTAACCCAATTTTCATTTTCCCTGATTTTTCCCGAAATTCCCGGTTTTCCAAGTCAGTGGCAACCCTGTTTATATAAAAACAATAGGTAAGTATATGTGTTTCTGCATTTCTAAACAAAAAGCTAAAAAGTATATCAAATAATATATTTATCTTAAGTGTTATAGGGATTTTTTATTTAGTATTGTATGAGCACTAGTTGCAATTTTTTCATCACGTTATAGGGGAGCACGTTATACAGGAGTTTACTGTATACAGTTAAGTGTTGAATAAGAAGAGAAAACTGCATACTCAAAATCTGAGAATAATATAAAGAACTTTAGAATTAATTTAGTTTAAATACATGATACAAGCATTTTTTTATATACTTGTTTATTATCATTATTTTATACATTTCAAAGACATTTACACAAAAAGATGGGACTCGTATATTATACAATTGAGTAAGGAGATCTGTTACTAATTTCCCATCTCCTAATACATTAAAATTAGCATTCTACAATTTTCAACTTCTCATTAGGTATTACAAAAATTAAATTGGCAACCACATTTATGGTATATTTCTTCAATAAAGAACATAAGATATAGTAAAAACTTTTGGAAAACATGATCACAGAGATTAGGAGTAAAAGATCTCCGACTAATTATATGATTAGTTAATTATTTTTTTTTTATACAAATATTAAACACTGTTATACAAACTCTTGTTATGTATTAAGTTATAAAAAATTTAAAGGCAATATTTTTTGATTTAAATTAAAAATTTGACATTTCTATAAATATCATCTGTTGTACTAAAATTGGACCTCGATTTATTATTCAAAAATATAATTTTTAATACTTTCAACAAACTTTCTCAAGTTATATCACAATTTCAATAAAAAATAAACATCCAATCACAATGTGATGTGCAAATAATGGCCATGAATCTTTCTTTTAACAAGAAATGTAGATGCACAACTTTGTGAACTTTCCATTTAAAAAAAAATACTATTTAGTCCATAGTTAAATGCTAGATATTATAGCATATTCCTTATCTACACAATAATACATTCTTTAAAAAAATAATTCATTTTTTTTAAATATTTGGATGATAATTGTCTGATCTTTGTGTAGTGGATGGATGCAGATATTCTCTGTCATCAACATAATAATCAGGATAAGGTAATGGATTTCCATAAAACCTTTCTTGTTCTTCTCTCTGTTTAGCAAACTCTTCCTCCAATTTCTGCATAAAATTAAAAATTAATAATAAAAATCTATTTGAAAATAAAGTATACGAGGGTGTGACAATTAAATAACTGGACTAGTCTTAAAAATTAGCTTTACTGAAAACATTATACAAATACCTTTTAGTCCCCTTCCCTATCAATACATCGCTGCAGGTCATTAGGTGTCACCTTCTTTAGTAAGTATGCCATTTTTGCCTTCACCTCTTCTTTTTTCGATATTAATGGTATCATCATGATTGAATGGGTACCTCAAGGCAAACAATAAACCAGCAGTACTACATTGAGGTCCTGAGAAAGCTTAGAGAAAGAGTGAGGAAGAAAAGGCCAGATCTGTGGAGCAACACACTGGATTTTGCACCAAGACAACGCCCCGGCACACAATGCACTCTCTGTGAAACAGTTCTTGGTGGATAAACGCATTACTGTGCTCGAGCATCCACCGTATTCGCCAGATCTTGCACCATGTGACTTCTACCTGTTTCTAAAAGTGAAAAGTGCATTGAAGGGAACATATTTTCAGTCTGTAGAAGAGGTTTAGGCAAAAACGGCACACTTACTGAAGAAGATGACACCAAATGACCTGCAGCACTGGTCTTTGAACAGTGGAAAACTCATATGCAGCGATGTATTGTTAGGAAGGGGGAGTATGTTGAAAGGAACTAAAAGATATTTGTATAATGTTTTCAATAAAGCTAATTTTTAAGTCTAGTCTGGTTATTTAATTGTCACACCTCGTACTTTTCTAACCTAAATTCTTTTCAAATTTCTTATATTTAAATAGTAGTTTTTAACAAGCATTCCATTTCATTAAAATATGAATACATCATAAAATAATGTATTTTAAAAGATATTCAAAATCAAATTTTCATGTTTATATTGCCATTTAGAACAACAACAAAAAATATGAAAAATCTAGGCCACTAATAAGTACATTTGGATTAAGCATAAAACTTTATATTTCATACTAGAAATTTTACATTATTTACAACTGTCTATGATTAGTTCATTAAATAAAATTAATTTATTTAATGAAATAATAATAAATTTTTACAGATTATTATAAATTAACAGTAAATTTGGATCAAATAGTCTCAAAATTTTAGGATTTTCATAAGACTTTTAGTTAATATTGCATTCATTTATGTAGTTTCTATTTTCTTTAGTTTAGATATTAAAAATAAAATTAATATTTTTATTCCAGATTATTAATACAATTATTTTAATTTTAAAAAAATTTTTATTTTATGCACATGTTAAAATCAGTTTTACAAATGTTTAATATTTTATTTCTGCTTATGAAAAACATTTTATTCATATTCCAAAAATTGAAAATTCTAGAAAATATTTCTAGAATTTTCAATTTTTTTTCACAAAAGTGTTTTAAATACTTTTGTGCAAAAAAAAAGAAATTTTAGACTTTTTAAGAAAAAAGGAACTTTTTGGGGACTGTCAAAAGGGATCAGTTCTGCATTTGATGCTAGTTTTTGGCGGAACTTTGAGAATTATTATATATATATGTTTAATAAAATTTAGACTTGCCTGTTTCCGTGGTTTGAGGTTAGTTTTCCATTCTCGAAGTTCAATCAAATGTTCTTCCTCCAACTGTTTTAATTTAAGAGTTTCATGTTCCATCAGCATTTTTCGTTTTTCATTCTTCATGAATAGAATAACAATTTGAAAAAATTTTTCATGTATAAAATTACGCACACGCACACGCGCGCAATTCTTCATGAATAGAATAACAATTTGAAAAAATTTTTCATGTATAAAATTACGCACACGCGCGCGCACACGCACACACAATTTAAAATGTTAATCTAATAATAAACACAAAATTACCTGCAATTGTTCTAATTCACGAATAGTTGTATCAGCAGCTGCTCTTAATTCTTCTAATTGACGTTTATGCTTCAATTCTTGCCTCTGTTGTTCAGCTTTATATCTCTTTTTTTCTCCATCTTGAAACTATTATGATAAAAAAAATCTTTGATGAAATTTTGACAATTTAAATGCAGTGGTACCTCGCGATTCGGCATTTGAATTTCACGGTATGGCGCATGCGTGTATATGGAATTGGGTGATGTCATTTGTTATTTTTCAGTTCTTGTTGGGCACCTTTGGTATTTGCCCTTGTTGTTTGTGCTAATTTTCAATTCTGTATTTTTCAGGAAGTAAAAAATTTGTGCATTCATAGTAGTTATTATTTTTTTGAAGAATGGGTTCAAAGAGAACTGAACAGAGGAATAATTCCGGAAAAAACACTTGATTGAGCATTGAGAAGAAAGAAATTGTAGATAAAATGCAAAAAGATAGAATAATTAAGATGTAACTGAAGAATGTGGTGTTTGGAGGACAAGTGCGGCAACGTTTTGCAATAGAGAGAGAAGATTATGGGTGCTAGAATGTCTGCTGAAGCAATGAAGATTTCTGACAAGAATAGATCTTTTATCAATGAAGAGATGGAAAAGTTGCTTCTCACTTGGATTAGAGAAAGACAGATGAAGAGAGATCCAGTAACTCAGGCAATGATCTGTGAAAAAGGTAGCTTAATTTCCAAAGAATTGCAGAAGAAACCTCCAGGATGTATCTCAGATCAAGTTGAGGAATTTAAAGCAAGTTGAGGCTGGTTTCACAGATTCAAAGATAGAACAGGCTAAAGAAGACTTTATTCCAACATCCAAGGGCTAATAAATTGTGTGTATTCTGTATAAAATAGTAAAATATATATAGTAAAGAAAACAATATCTCTCTCACCTCCCCATTATGGGAAGTGGGATGGGCCAAATTAATTTATTTTCCATAGTCTCATATAGGAAATATTTCCTGCAATTCGACAGTTTCTCAATTCAATGCTAGGTTGGTAATGGATCAGTGTCGAATTAATGAGGTACCACTGTATAATTAAAATGTTTTAAACACAAACTTATAATTTAAAGAATCATTATGAAGTGAAATCATTAAATAAATTCAATGAAGAAATATGTTACTCAAAATTTTGATACAGAATAATATTTTGGAAACTAAAATAAAGGGTCATTCCATGTCAAAGGGACCAATATTGAAAAATGTCCCCACTCGAAACCGCTCTTCCGATCTAATTTAAAAAATTATTATTTATTTTTTAATTAACAGGGGAACTCACATTTTCAATGAAATTTTGAAAAACGATGGAAGTGAAAATGTAAATCTCTTTCACGAAAGAAAGAAAACAATTGAACCAGATGATGCAACAGCCATATTGTTTACATCAGTTAGTATTTATTATTATTATTTATTAATAGCTTTTACCTGCGATTTAATTTTTATTGTTTCGTATGATTTTATTTTTATATTAAACAAATGACTGAAAACATATATTCTATAACAAATATATTTATACATATGCGAAATATTTATATCTATAAATATTTCTTGTATTTAATATATGAGTTATATATACATTATTTAAATAAGATTAAATACTTTAGCAAAAATGTCAAGATGATATTAAAGCTTAAATTATGATTTTTTGAACAGGAATTTTTTATTTAAACTTATATATATATAATGTTATTTAAATCTGATCAAATGCATTTTGGTTATCTGAATTTATTCGAATTTTACTTCTTTGTTTGAAAACTGACCTGGAGCTTATAACGAAAAGATATAGGATACATATATATGTATCGTTGCTGTATGCAGTTATGCATTATTTCCAATGGGAACGCTCTCCTTTTTTGCTCAGAAATATTTTTTGGAATGTGAATTTTAAAAAATAACATTTCTTTACATTTATAATCAAGTCTAAAAGGATACTGTATTATATTTTGACTGCAGCTAAACATTTTTTTTTTCCTTTTTTTAAATATTAAACTGAATATTTAAAAAAATTACGTAAAAATCGATTTTATTTTCAATTGATAATTAAAACTATTAATAAATTATATAATAATATAATATTATACAGAGGTAAATTTAGTTAATAAACCTGCTGACATAGAGGAGACAAATATTATACCAATTGATCGACATAAATATACAATATAAGATCTTTTTCTCCCTTATTACTATTTTTATGATGTTTTTCTAATGACAGTTTGTATTATAGAATATTTACCATGTGAATTTTCAGAATGTCAAATCAAAATTTAAATAATATATATAATATGAACAATACTTTTATAATTAAAAATTTGATTAAAAGGTTTCTTGTCTATATATTAGAAACTTAACACTTTAGTAAATTATTGGATCCAGGAAACCATGATCGCTTTCAAAATAGTTTATTTGAAGTAAATAATCCTCTGCAAATACTACTTTGTAAGAGAACAGGAATTTCTTCCACATTTCAAAATTCATAAAAAATTGAGTTAGGAAGATTTGTATATTGATTTTAAACTAAACTGATAATATGAAGCAGTTTTCATTTGAACAAGAAATAAAATTACTTAATAAAATTTTTTATTCATAACAACATATTTTTTCAAATATAAATACTATCGAATAATCTATTTGAATTTTTATTTGATATGGCATAAATCTTCTTTACAAAAAATTTAGTAAAAGCAATAATAAGGAGAATAAGATCAGATATATTTATCTTGCACATTCTTTCTATAATGTAATGAAGATAAAGTGTAAAACAATTTTATTTCCTCTACTTATGATAATTTGTTTAGTCTTTTATTAACAAAAGATATCAGGAATCTAAAATAAAAAATGAAATTTTTTTTTATAATTAAGAATTAATAATGAAAATATAATTCCCACGTTTCTGGATCAATTCAGTCAATAATAAAAAAAAAAAAAAACAGAATTTGAAATCGCATTTTAACTAGAATATATCAGGTCTAGTAAAAAGAAATCCATTATTTTTTCCAATAGATGGCTTTAATAAATTGCATCTCATGCTCTAAAAGTCCAATCGGTTTACACTAGATGGCATTAGAAAGGCTGACATTTCGTACTAAAAATCTTATTTGATAGTTTTGTGAATGGTTCACTCAGTTTTGTTTGAGCTCATGTCAAAGGTGGACACCAGCAAAGAGAAAATACGCTATATTTTACAGTTTTTCTTTAATAAAGGTGAAAACGCAAGCCAGGCGGCTGAAAATGTGAATAGTGTTAATGGTTCTGATACTGTAACAGCCAATCAAGCGCAGTTTTGGTTTCTTCGATTCCGTTCCGGTAATTTCGATGTCAAAGATGCACCATGCTCTGGAAATCCAATTGTCGAAAATGTGGATAAAATCATCGAAATGGCCGAGTCCGACCGTCATATAAGCACTGTTTCTATTGCCCAGGAGCTAAAAACCGTTTGGAATCATTTGGAAAAGGCTGGATACAAAAAGAAACTGGATGTATGGGTACCACCGAGTTAACACAAAAAAACCTCATGGACCGAATTTCCATCTGTGAATCGCTGCTGAATCGCAACAAAGTCGACCCATTTCTGAAGCGGATGGTGAATGGCGATGAAAAGTGGATCTTACGACAACGTCAAGCGAAACGGTCGTGGTCGAAGCGCGGTGACCCGGCGCAAACGGTGGCTAAGCCAGGATTGACGGCCAGGAAGGTTTTGCTGTGCGTTTGGTGGGATTGGCAAGGAATCATATACTGTACTATGAGCTGCGCCCCTACGGCCAAACTCTTAATTCGAACCTGTACTGTGAACAATTGGACCGTCTGAAGGAAGCAATCTTTGGCCACTAGGAAAGGAATTGTGTTTCATCAAGACAACGCCAGGCCACACACATCGATAGCGACTCGCCAGAAGCTCCGGGAGCTTGGTTGGGAGGTTCTTATGCATCCACCTTATAGTCCGGACCTGGTACCAAGTGATTACCACCTGTTCCTATCCATGGCGAACTATTTTTTCGGGAGCTTGGTTGGGAGGTTCTTATGCATCCACCTTATAGTCCGGACCTGGTACCAAGTTATTACCACCTGTTCCTATCCATGGCGAACTATTTTGCTGCTGAAAAATTCAAATTTCACAAGAAAGGCTTGTGAAAATCAACCGTCCCAATTTTTTGCCAATAGGGACAAGGGTTTCAAGAGAGAGGCATAATGGAATTACCTTCAAAATGGCAACAAGTTATCAAACAAAACAGCATATTTGATCTAAATCAGCTCATTCTAAGTATGTTAAATAAAACCTTCAATTTCATGCAAAAATAATGGATTACTTTTTACTAAACCTTATATAATCTATTCAAACAAAAGTTTTACGAGATTGCATAAAATATGTGTCAGATAACAGCTAAGAATAACAGAAAAAAAACAGTAATGTTTAATAAGCGTTTGGTCCTCATGACAATTGTGTCAACAATTTTTGAACATAAGTTATGGGAAAATTTATGAAATGTTCTACGAGTCAAATTTTGTGACTTGATAATTTCGTAAAGAAATAAAAATTGAAAAAGTCTTATTAGGCACAGAAGCAATTTTTTGCAATTTAGATATAATTTCAATACAGTTATATTAGCTTTTATTTTTAATGTACTTCTGGCTATTTTGTCAGGCCATATTTCAATGAGTAAATTTATATAATAGAATAGAAGCAATTTTTTGCAATTTAGATATAATTTCAATACAGTTATATTAGCTTTTATTTTTTATGTACTTCTGGCTATTTTGTCAGGCCATATTTCAAAGAGTAAATTTATATAATAGAGTAAAAAAGAAGAATTTTAAAATATTGTCAAAAAAGCCTATAATTAATTTTGTCAATAAAATAACCGAAATGCATTTTTTACATTAGAAAATATTTTTTTGAATGAATACAATAGTTGTATAATCTGGTTGATATAACAATTTACAATATTCTTTTACCTAACCAGATATTTTTAAAATATTGTCAAAAAAGCCTATAATTAATTTTGTCAATAAAATAACCGAAATGCATTTTTTGCATTAGAAAATATTTTTTTGAATGAATGCAATAGTTGTATAATCTGGTTGATACAACAATTTACAATATTCTTTTACCTAACCAGATATTTTTATATATATTTTGATATATCTAATGAGATAAAGATATAGGAAGATATTTCTAATGAATGTTGATAATATAGAAACCGACATAATATGACAAAAAATAATAATAATTGTCATTTGTAATTTTTATATCAAAATTAAAAATTTCAATTAAAAATAGATAAAATAGTGATTAACTAATAAGAATTTATACAAAAAAGATTTTAAATCATTGAATAAAAAATAAAAATATAATTAAATAAACGTAAAGAATAATATAATATTTGAAAAATATTGAAATTGCAGTAATAAATCAATGACATTATATTTATAAATTATTTTGATAATTAGTGAATTTTAATAAAAGTTTCGAATGTTTTATTTTAGTAAAAATGTTTATGATGGAATATTTTTTATGATCATTATTTATCTTTCTAACAACCATTTCTCAAAAGTAATCAAGAGGCAAGCCAATGTTTCCCCAAATGATATTTCGCGGAACCTTAGGTTTCCGTGGAATTAAGGATTCTGACATTATATTTATAAATTATTTTGATAATTAGTGAATTTTAATAAAAGTTTCGAATGTTCTATTTTAGTAAAAATGTTTATGATGGAATATTTCTTTATAATCATTATTTATCTTTCTAACAACCATTTTTCAAAAGTAATCAAGAGTCAAGCCAATGTTTCCCAAATGATATTTCGCGGAACCTTAGGTTTCCGTGGAATTAAGGATTTCTCGAAAAAAACATTTAAAAAAAATCACTTTGGTTACAAAAATATAATAAATATCATTTTAATTTAAGAACAAGTCAATTAAAAGGCACAGCATATGTTTATATTAATATTATTTAAGGCTTTCTAACAAATGCAACTCAATGGGATCAAACGTAGGAAGTCTTTTCATCGTGTTCCTCTGCAAGTGGCATCGCTTAACCAAATTTGATCATATTTGATTATGTATGTTCATAATTTTATTAAATATTTCCTAAAAATTTCTATTCAATCGGATTAAAATTAAAAATAATATTTAATGATATATTAACATATTATTGTTAGAATGTCTTTCCAGAAAATGATCATCATATAAAAGATAAATGCTATCCAATCAAAATATATATGTAAAAAATAAGCCATATATAGTGCTAAGAAATTAGGATATTTGTTACAATTTCTAATAGGAAAAAGAAATTAAAAAAAGATTAAAGAAATTAGGATATGTGTTACAACTTTATTTTATTAAATCATCACCCAAACAACCTGATGATTTAATAAAATAATAACGTCACTAAAGTAGCCACATCTAAATTGTAACAAATATCATAATTTCTTAGCAATATACTTGACTTATTTTTTACATATTAGATGTTTTTATTGTATTAAATATATACTGAACTCTGCTTATTTTGCAAATAAATAAACTAAAAAGTTTATTTATTTGCAAAACTAAAAGTTTTTTTGCAAATAAACTAAAAAGTCTGCTTTCGTATTAAATGACTACTAGTTAATTTTCATTTCTTATTTTTATATTCTTTATATTATTTTAAGAATATTTGCTATAAATTTTATTCATAATCTATTTTTATTAACTAATCAAAAGGGAACAACGGGAAATCCAAAAGGCGTTGTTTTAACTCACTTTCATTTAGTAAATGAATCTGTTTCGGCTGGAAAACGAGTAGGATATGATAAAGAGGTAAACAAATCAATATTATATAAATATTTTAATTATTCTTAAGTAATTAAAATTAATTATTAGCCACCAACACTTTGCCTTCAATTGCCACTCTTCCACGTATTTGGTTACGTATTAGGACCAGTGATAACATTGATGCATGGAGGAAAATGTGTCATACCTTCGGAATATTTTGACTCGATTTCTGCACTCAAAACCATCCAAGAAGAAAAGTAATATATATAATTACAAATATTTCATTTAATTGTTTACTTTTATTTATGCAGTATTTATATATTTATTACAGATGTTCAATAGTTTATTGGGTTCCAACAATGCTTTATGATATACTGAAACATCTTTCTAACACAAATTTTAATCTTAGTAGCTTGAAAAAAAGTAATATTCATAATTAAATCTATAATTTTAACTTTAATAGATTACAGCATTAAAAGTAATAAAATATTTATTTTTTTTTTAAAGTTGCTCTTGGTGCGGCTCCTATTCCTGATAGTTTGATTCAAATGCTAAAACAGAAAATTAATGCTGAAATTTTGGTAAGTGCAGTATAGGAAATTTTCATTTTTGTATAAAAATTTGTTTTAATTTCTAAAATAAAAATTATTAATTTTATTTTAAAGTTAAATGCTGAGAAATTTAAATTAATTGGGATTAATTTAAATATTTCTGCAGTTAATTTGTTTGATGTTAATTAATATGTGAGCTTACTAAATTAAAATTTAATCATAGGAATTGTTACCTTGTATATTAATCAGACATGTCTGATTATTTAATTTGTATAAATTATTGTTTGCAAGAAAAAAAATAAGCTTAAAGTTTATTATATTCTAATTATATTCATCATTTTCATTATTGAAACGTAATTAATAATTTTTGTATTCATTCATATTTATTTATTTAAAATTTTGTGTTTTAAAATTGAAAATAAAATAATCGGTTTTATTAATTATTTATTATATTTCATAATTTAATTTATTATTATAAAGAATGGCTATGGAATAACAGAAACATCTTCAGGAATTTGCTTAGGAAATTATTTAACCTATTCAGGAAGACCTATAGAGCATATTGAAGTATGATAAATTAATATTGCATATTAAAAATATGTTTGCTTTTTTTTAGTTTAAAGAAATATTTTAAATTTTGTAGGTAAAAATTGTAGATACTAAAGGAAATATAGTTCCGATCAATATTAAAGGAGAAATTTTGTGTCGTTCGCCTTACACATTTCTTGGTTATTGGGAAGACAAAGAAAAAACTGCTGAAGTCTTGGACAGCGCAAGATGGTATCATACTGGGTAAGATATTCAACATAAATATATTGACTATTTTATATATATACATATATATAATCATATATATATGAATTTTTACAGAGATGTTGGCAGCATGGATGAAAATGGAAACGTTTGTGTGACTGGAAGAACTAAAGACTGTATTATCCGAGGTGGTGAAAATATATATCCACAAGAAATCGAAAACTTTCTTCTTTCACATCCTGCTATTGCTGAAGTCTACGTAAATTATCATCATCAATTATTTTTTATTATATTAAGTTACTCTTATTAAACTAATAATCAATTTTAGGTAGTAGGAGTACCAGATTCAAGAATGGGAGAAGAACTTTGTTGCTGTATACATTTAAAACACAACCAGAAAAGTACGGAGAAGGATATTAAAGAATTCTGTGTTGGAAAAGTAATTAGTATTTGATGTATTTGTAAATGATTATTAAGCATATTTTATATTTATTTATTTTTAATTATCCAGATAAGTGATTTTAAAATTCCAAAATATGTTTTATTCTGCGAAACATTCCCAAAGACAGAAAGTGGAAAAATTCAAAAACATAAATTACAAGAAAGTTGTATCAGTTTGCTAAAACTTTGATTTTAAAACTTTTTATCATGTTTTTATTTTTGTAAGCTAAAATTAAAAAAAAAAAATTGATGTAAACAGTTTTACTTCTTTGATTTTAAAACTTTTTATCATGTTTTTATTTTTGTAAGCTAAAATTAAAAAAAAATTGATGTAAACAGTTTTACTTTTTTTTGTATAATATTGAATACTTTATGTGTATATATAAGCCTACTTTCTAATAAATCCAAAATCTCACATAAGCATTTTGAATTAAATAATTTAAGAAAATCATTTTCACGATATTATATCTATAAACATCAACTCAACATATACTAGCATAATTGTTACATTTTAGACATTTAAGAAAGAATTTAGGAGAATATGGACTGAGAATTCTCAATAAAAACCTGATGATTAACTCGACAGAATTAATTTGGTGAAAGAGAAAACAAAATATATGAAAATCGAAGAGTATAATAACGATTTTTTTTTCAGTAAATTCTGATATTTCCATTTAATAAATAACGTAAATAGAGTTACTGCTTTCGACAATAATATATAATAATTAAAATTAATAACTTATCATCTTTTATTCTAAAATTTTCAACTCTGCAGGAAATGATAAAGTACTGTATATTGCAGGCAGAAGTGATCAAACTTCATGGCACTATGAGCCAGCGACCTGCGAGAATCTCAAATACTCGAGAACCACAAACAATTTTTTCGTGATAATCTTAATCATGATTTCAAAAATTATTTGTTTTATATTTCATATATATTTATTTACTATAGATACATATTATTTTTATGATAAATTAACAAATTAAAAAAATATATTATTTTCTAATTGAATAGTAAATTAATTATTGAATTTGTGGGTTTGCACATGTTTTGTCAGGCTTTTAAATTCTAAGTTATAATTTATTAAGGTAGTACACAGTATATTCATTAGAAGTTGATTCGTTTTCGTGTGCACAGTGCTTTTGATTTGATAAATTTCTTAGATTATGTTATTATTTAAGTTTGTTTGTATAGTTCGTTTCATAAGGTACCTAAGCGGAAGATGTTCGGCTTCCTTACAATACCAATGAGATTAATCGGTTCAGGCGCGAATTCGAGTTTGCAGAGTTTTGGACGATTCCATTAATTTTTTTCTAAGCAACAGGGTTAGGTAGGCGTAATGGCAGGTGTTCAATCATTTTTTTCGAAAATTA
Source organism: Olivierus martensii (assembly GCA_000484575.1). NCBI lineage: Eukaryota > Metazoa > Arthropoda > Arachnida > Scorpiones > Buthidae > Olivierus > Olivierus martensii. Next base: position 1,398 of record AYEL01087318.1, on the reverse strand, counting down.
ATTTTGAGCATTTATTAGGAAAGTTTCAATTTATTATTTGCAAATTAATCTATGTTATTATTAATTTTGGCAAAATGCAGCATTATACAGGGTGTAATGTATCTCCTTCAAAAAAATTACACTACGACGTAGACGAAATTCAGGCGATTAAAGTGATATAAGACACTTGGGGTCGCAAATCGCAAGCCCGGGCAGGGCGAAGGAGAAGAGCTGCAACGTTATTGCAGAAAAACTTCGCCGTTGACTGTTGATTAATTTAGTTTAACCAGTTCGACAAGGTACACTGTTCTTATGGATCAGTTTGACAACGAGTTAGCCGACATGTACATGTGTTTCGGCGAAGCTCGTGGTAATGCACTGGCAGCAAGACGACTGTACCAAGACCGCTACCATTATTCGAAGGCCACGCCATTAAGCTTAGTTTGAGGTTCAATTTACGGCGTTGCTTGCGATTTGCGACCCCAGGTGTCTTATATCACTTTAATCGCTTGAATTTCATCTACGTCAGAGTGTATTTTTTTGAAGGAGATAATTTACACCTTATATAGTCCAATAAACGAGTAATTAAGCGATAAGTTGTTAAAGCACCAAGCAAATGCACTGCATAAGTTGGTAGAAGCACCAAGCGATACACCGGCAATAACATAATGGCGACTACGGGAAGTCTTTTATTTTATTGATTTATTTGAAAATGCATTAAGATGTTTTATTTGAAAATACATGCTTCTTTATGCGTTTGTAATAAAATTAAAAACTGTTCCAAATGTTTCTTATTAACAAAGTGTTATATCCGTTAATTGACCAAATGATAAAAACCAAACGATATTTATTTCGTTTCCATGACAACTTAATCGTCGGATTTAAAAATATATATATAAAAATTGAACGTGAGTGTCAAAATGAATTTTGAATTATTATGACTGTTTTGGTTTTCTACTAATTTTTCTAATAACAGTTTATATCTGTGTTCGATAATCAAATTTTATAGATTATGTCCCACCATGTTTTTCTGAAAGTTCGATATTAAGACAAAGCATAACAGATTTCAATAGTTACATATTTACGTATTATGTTCTACTTATTTTAATAAAGTTATAACTATCTTTTACTTTTATTTTTAGTGTTTTCATCCAAAACATTATAAAACAATTGGACTTAATTTGTAAAGATATAAATGCTAATCTCGGTTTCTACAAAATTTCATTTTAAAAAATCATTTCTTAAGAAATACTTTATTAATTATATCATTAAATGTTTATTTTGAACTAGTCATATATAAAAATGCATTTGCTTCAGATTTATCCAAATAATTCTTTCTGAATATATATATACTACTTAAAAAACTAGTTATTATGATTCATAAATATTGCTGCTATTCTCGATATGAAATCTTTTTTC
>AYEL01087316.1:0-21092 GCA_000484575.1 Olivierus martensii | reverse complement strand
TACAATAAAGTCAATTATTTGTTATTATGAATTTTATATTAATTAACATAATAAAAACTATAAATTTATATATAAATTTAAAAATTTAATGCTTCTAAGTAAATTATTGTATTCTAATTCTAGATATTAATAATTACACATAGACTTTTTGCCACTAATTCTTATCAAATTGTAGTTAGCCAAGATATAATTCTTACAGTTGATCAGAAAATTGTCGGTATATGTTTTTTCTGCAAGTTCAGCTATTGCATCATTGCCGATGAGAAAATATATCCCATTTCCACAACCTGAATCAGAACAGTCTTCAATAAAACAAAAGTTTATAGAATATACACAGTTTCCAGGAATTATTGGTGCAATTGATTGTACTTATAATTGCCCCTTCACAAGTTTGAAAATACAATGAACATCTTTTTATGGCAAGAAAAGGCTATCACTGATTAAATATGCAGTTGGTAATAAAAATTTTAAAATCATATTAACCCGAAGCATTTTGGGATAATCATAAATATTTATAAGTATTTCTCTCGATAAATAGGTTTGTGATTCAGAGCTAAAAATTTTGAACATAAAATATTTTAAATAAGTTTTTATGCTGGCTTATATAATCAATCATTATTTCGAATTGGTGATTTGTGGCTTTCGAGCACAGTGGCTTCTCCATTTTCTTTTCTTTTAATTAAATAAAACTTTACATAGAAGTATTTTGATTGGCTAATGCAAAATATTCTTGGTCCCAAGTTGTTTTATTCGCGCAATTGACGTCATATTTATGACGTACCGATGACGATTTTGAACCACACTCGTTAACCGTTTCTGCGAGTCAACGGACGGACATCGTTATATTGAGATTCAGCCTCGTAAAGAAACGGATGTAAGTTGAGATGCTTTCTGAGACTGTGTAAATTGAGATGCGTTCGAGACTGTGTAAAACGATTGTACGTTAAAATTCGAACTCGTTAACAAACGGATGTATTCAGCCTTAAGCCCCAGAGCGCTATAATCGACTCATCTCGTTCGTATACCTCACCCTTATTTCTTAGTCAGAACGGACGCGTCCATTTTTAACTTCCACTATGCAGGTTCGAATTAACAGACTTTATTACCTAGCAACTTCTGGTAAGCTCAGCCCCTGAGAAGCAGGTGACTATCTTTTTGGAACGAACTGTGCATACTACTGTATCACACAAGGTGTATATATATATGTTTCTTAGACAAAGTTTCAAAAATATTTATAAGATTAGGTTTACCGAAGATCGAAATGAATCGACAAATAGTTTTTCTTAAATTGGGGTACTTTGATTCTGGAACAAATCTCCAAAATTATATATTAAATTATAATTGGCATCTATATCTCCAATATTGGAGATATAGATGCCAATTAAAAATAGGAAATGAAATAGTACATAAAATATTAAATTTCATCATTTTCACGCAAAATACTATAAAGCAATAGGTGAAGTAGTTGAAGTGAATACGACGCCGATGGAAATACTATAGAAAACTGCGCAGATCATATGACAGAACTATGGTACCTAACGCGATAAAAAAATTGCAGACGATATCAACACTGAGTTAGAAGACAATAAAAAGAGGCTATCGCAAATTGAATGTGACAAAAATGGATACTAAAAATGGCTGAAATTCCCCTGTTAAATCAGGAAATCATAAATCCCCTGAAATCACAAAATATATAATGTTTATGTGCATTGTGAAATATTTTGCTTTCATAGTAACTCATTTTATATTTCATTACATTTTTTATCAACAGATGACGCCACTTTCTATTCTCTAAGAATACTAAATGACGGAACGAAACAAGCTCTTCCATAGGCTGCCCATCTCTGCAAAGGGGTGAGACGGGGATCGACGGTTGGGCTTAAACCCCACGATAAACATTTTCAAAGGATAAGGTCGCGACTCAAACCCAGGTCCACAAGAGTGGAAAGCCGGAGCGTTTTCACGCGGTTATTCCAGCCAATTCTTCATTACATGTTTTGAAACTTATAAAATGATAAATTATTTTTAAATTATGATTTCATATAGTTTAATAAAAAGTAGAAATATTCTACTTTTTATATCCCCTGAAATCACAAAATATACAATGTTTATTGTATATTTTCAGACCTGATTTAATTCTATTTATTCTAAAATTATATAATTTTAAATTTAGCATCTCGGCAAAAAATAGAAAATATTTTTAAAAAATATTTCTATTTAAAAAAGAATAGAAAATATCATGTGACATAAATGGTACGCCAGGACCGAAAGGGTTAAACTATATGAAATCATAATTTAAGAATAATTTATCATTTTATAAGTTTCAAAACATGTAATGAAGGATTGGCTGGAATGATCGCGTGAAAACGCTCCGGCTTTCCACTCTGGTGGACCTGGGTTTGAATCGCGACCTTATCCTTTGAAAATGTTTATCATGGGATTCAAGCCCAAACGTCGATCCCCGTCTCCACCCCTTTGCAGAGATGGGCAGCCTATGGAAGAGCTTGTTTCGCTCCGTCATTTAGTATTCTTAGAAAATAGAAAGTGGCATGATCTGTTGATAAAAAATGTAATGAAATATAAAATGAGTTACTATGAAAGCAAAATATTTCACAAAGCACATAAACATTGTATATTTTGTGATTTCAGGGGATTTATGATTATAAATGAAATCTCTATAATAAATCAAAAGAAAATTAGCTAGAATAAGGTAGCGTATATATTTTTTATCAACAGATGACGCCACATTCCATTCAGGTAGAATACTATGTGGCAGGGCGAAACAAGCCCTTCCACAGGCTGCCCACCCCTGCGGAGGGGTCAATCGGATTGTGGAGGACGGGGATCGATGGACCGGGCCCGGACCCCATGATAAATATTTTCAAGGGGTGGGAGCAGGGATTCGAATCCGGGTCCTCCAGAGTGGAAAGCTGAAACGTTTCCACGCGACCAATCCGACCGACTAAAATCTATATTTATAAGTTACATAATTCATCAAAATTTAATTTTAGATTCATAAATTTTTTTAATTTTTATGAATCTAATGTTTTCGGCAATCGAATGTTTTCGGCATTTCTAACAACGAACAGCCCGACTCGTAATCAATTCGCCCAAGGAAGTTGACTTTGACAAACAGTTGCCAACTGTTTCAAACAGAAAGTAGCCCATTTAAAAAATAAAATCGCCCAATATGTATATTTTATATGGGAATGTGAAATTTTATGTCGCCTGTTTAACAGCTAAAAATTACAATATTTTCTCGAGAAGAAAATTGAAAAAGATCAGGGAAACTATAGCCCAGTAAACCAAAAATTCGTAGAACATGTTGTTTTAAATGTAGAAGAGCCAATTGGTTAAAATAAATAATAATTAATAATATATGGACTGAGTCAAACATTAAATATGCAATTTATATGTAGTTTGCCTGAAATATGCAAATTTATGCACTTTTCCCAAAATATGCAAAATAAAATTTGAAGCAGAGCTTCTAAACGAGCGATTACGTATATAGCATTGCCTTCCAATCACCTACAAGTAAGCCAAAATAAAATTTGAAGCAGAGCTTCTAAACGAGCGATTACGTATATAGCATTGACTTCCAATCACCTACAAGTAAGCAAAAAAAAAAAAAAATATGCAATTGCATAAATATCAGGTCTTTACTGATGACTTACTGTTGAGGTTTGGAACACACTCAATATTGGTAGGTGACGTCACTCTGCCTGAATGGAAAGTAGCGATATTTCTTATCCAAACAAACTTGTCTAGCTTATGCATAAATGCAGCCCTAAAACTGGATAATGATTCTGAACTCTTAATATCCTTGAATAATCAGGATCAATTTCTAGATCACACTTCGAAAAGACATGAATCCAGTACTTTAATCCCCTTATTTTATGTTTTCATCAAAGATGCAACAAGTTTATGATGGGTTTTGAAGTAATCAATGTATTTTTTGTCAAAGATATGCCACTTTCCATTATGTAAAAATACTAAATGACAGGGCGAAACAAGCCCTTCCATAGGCTGCCCATCCCTACGAAGAGATTAGCCAGATTGTGAAGGATGAGGTTCGACAGGCTGGACCTAAACCCTTGAATAAACTATTTCAAGGAGTAGGACCCGAGCCTCGAACCCAAGTTCTTCGGTGGAAAGCTAAAGCATTTCCACACGGCCAATCTGGCCGACAGTAACCTATGATTTTTATAAATAATTGGACAAAGTTTTAAGTTATTTTAAATAATTGAAAAATAAATTGATACTATGAAATAATTAAAATACTGTAAGAAAATTTCTCATGTACGGCTTGATATATTTTGTTTATTAATTATTTGTTTGTTTTTGTTTTCATTTTTCCTCTAATTATTCCACCATATAGACAACGTTGAGAATTTTAAAACAATATATACTCTCATATCATCAAATTTATTAATTTTAATTCTGTTAAAATTATTATATATACATTTAAAATTAATAAAGGAAAATATATTTAATAAAGTATTGACGTAATTAATATAAAGTTATTAAAGACAGAAAAGTGGTATATTTATATGACATTTGGGCGAATAAAATATAACGGAACAAACTGGTATACAGTATACACACTATAACACAACACGCGGAATTTTCCAAGTTTGTAAAATTATGTTATGAAATTTATATTAAGAAAAAAAAATCACATGCTGATTAATACTATAAATACACGCGGAATTTTCCAAGTTTGTAAAATTATGTTATGAAATTTATATTAAGAAAAAAAATCACATGCTGATTAATACTATAAATAATAATAATGTTTGTTTAAATATTTGCTATGAGTTCCAAGAAAATACATTTTAATTAAAGAAGTTTATATTATCAAGTTTTGTTAAACTATAGGTGAGATAAATTTAAGATATTATAATATTGGACTATATCTAAAGTTTCAAAAATGCATAAAATATACATCAGCATTTCCAAAAAGAAAAATATGACAATTATAATATAAACTCGCATTTTAAAAGAAATATTTTCAAAAGTATAAATATTTAATAAATATAAATGCATTTTTCAATTTTGTAAACTTCTTAATATATGAAAACATTATATTATATATCTTACTTAAATTTTGAAATAATTTAATAGATTTTTTTAATGGAAGGGCTGCTCATTATATGTTTTTCTTTATATTATGTTAATGTTTGTAGAAGTTTTACCCAAAATTGTATTGATTATAAAGATATAGGTATACCAAGATATAACTACAGTTCTAGTTTGATTGAATAATGCATTATTTAGAAGTGATAGTAATAGACATCATTATAAATACTTATTAAAGACGAAAATATTTCTTTAGTTTGGAAAATTACATATTCAGATAAATCACTTCTGGTTACACTTTTCATTAATTCTGTTCAAATGCATTTTTGAACTGAATATCTTATTCGGTAATATATTATAAATATATAGATAGAGTACTGAGACGGTGCCACAGACCAATATTCTCAGTTATTATTTTTATTCTTACTTTTACCTATGAATGTTATAAACACAGTATATTATCAAAAGCTGATAGATTTTTTTGTTTTAGTATTCATTTCTTATACTGAAACTTTGTCCTGCTTTATATACTTTCGATTTATGAAGTAATTGAGATCTTAACTGTTTGTTAGATGAAAATTCATAAACTGCAAACTCATTTCCCATTAATTACAATGGAAAAATTTCCAATCAGTTCACGGGTACACAGAAAGACACTGCTATTTTATTTAATAATGCTAAAGCATTCTGAAAGCATTGATATAAATATAATTAAGTATACTATAATATGATGGTTATTATCTCTTTACTGTATTTTTTGCCATTGGGCTTTGAATTTCAGAGCCACTAAGTGTCAAATGATCTTCAAAATTTAAATTTGATATGGTAATAAATATGCCAATCATTATAATTTTATTTAATATTTAAAAATTATTAAATTTTTATCAAATAAAGTGTGAAATTTATGTAATTCTCAAAAAACTTCATTCTACTAAATTATTTGCAAAAATAAATTCAATTTTTTAAAGTTAATATTGATTTTTATTAATTCTATTTGTTAAAAATTCATTAATTATGGATTATATTGTAGTACAATAATTATTTTAATAATAAAATTCCCGGGAATGGCTTTTATGTTCCCGGGATTTCCCAGAAGTTCCCGGGAATGAAAAAAGATCGGGAAATCAGAAACACTACTTGGGACCTCTGGTTGGAAGGCCAAATCATTTGCATGCACCCATTCTGGCTGATTGTTCTATGTGCAATTAATACAATGTTGATAAAAAATATTGTATTCAAACAATTCCGAACTTGTAGATCTGTATTTACATAAGATTAATTTTATAGGGTTATTTGGAAAATAATTTCGTTTTTTCCCATGAGTGTTGTTAGCTGTATTTTAACCAGCCAACTTCATCCTAAACCCTATTGTCATTATATATTTTGACAGCTGATATTTCAAGGTTTACTTATAAAAAAAAATTTTTTGATTCTGTACATTATTTTTTTTTTTTTTTTTGTGTCATATCAAAATGGAAAATAAAATGGAGATTTTTGACATGTTTTGCTTTTTTATTACTGAAAAGATAAGAATGCTGTTCAAGAAAGAAAAAAGTTAGGTGAAGTGAATTGAAAGATGTGTTAACAGATTGCCAGTGCTAAAACTGGTTTGCTAAATTTCATTCTAACAATTTTGATATTAAAGGTGCACCATGTGCTAGAAAGTTAGTTGAAGCTGATGATGACAAAATAAAGGTATTAGTTGAAGCAAACTACTGAATAACAACATGAGAAATTGCTACAAAATTGAATTTTTTGAATTTGACCATTCATGACCAGTTGAAATGATTTGGTTTCATTTCAAAGCTCAATATTTGTGTTTCACATATTCTCAAAGAAAGATTTGCTCTATTGCATTGACATCTGTGATTTGCTGCTCAAACGTGAAGAAAATGATTCCTTCCTGAAACGGATCATAACTGATGATGAAAAATGGATTGTTTGCAACAAAGTTGAATTGAAGCGATTATGAAGCAGAAGAGATGAACTGGCTCAATACACTCTGAAACCCGATATAACAAAATGTGATGCTCTTTGTTTGGTGGAATTTCAAAGGATTTGTATTTTTTGAGCTTCTACCATACAATTCCACAATTAATTTGGAAGTGTACTGCCACCAATTGGACAAATTGAGTGATTTCATCAAACCGAAGAGGCCAGAATTTATTAACAGAAAAGGCATAGTGTTTCACTGTGACAATGCCAAATTTTATACAAGTTTGATGACTTGCCAGAAGCTGTTACAGCTTAGATGGGATGTGCTACCATATCCAGCATATTTGCCAGATCTGGCAATCTTCAATTGTTATTTATTTCAGTCTTTACAGAACTTTTTAGATAGAAAAACATTTAGTTTAAATGAGGATCACTTGGTTCAGTGTTTTGCAAGCAAAAATCAGAAATTCTACAAGTATGGAATCATGCTACTACCAGAAAGATGGCATTGGACCAAAATGGTCAATATATAATTAAATAAAATTTTATATACTATAAAATAATTGTTGTTCATTTTCATGAAAAAAAAAAACGAAATTACTTTCCAAATAACCCTATAGTTTAGAAATCAAGTCCAAATTTTATACAAGTTTGATGACTTGCCAGAAGCTGTTACAGCTTAGATGGGATGTGCTACCATATCCAGCATATTTGCCAGATCTGGCAATCTTCAATTGTTATTTATTTCAGTCTTTACAGAACTTTTTAGATAGAAAAACATTTAGTTTAAATGAGGATCACTTGGTTCAGTGTTTTGCAAGCAAAAATCAGAAATTCTACAAGTATGGAATCATGCTACTACCAGAAAGATGGCATTGGACCAAAATGGTCAATATATAATTAAATAAAATTTTATATACTATAAAATAATTGTTGTTCATTTTCATGAAAAAAAAAACGAAATTACTTTCCAAATAACCCTATAGTTTAGAAACCTGGCCTATACCTGAAAAAATTCCTGAAGGTGTGGGACTTGGAATTGAATATAGATCCTTTAAGATGATAAGCAAGTGCTTTACCATGCAACTTATATATTTATTCTTTAATATAACTATTTTTAATGTTAAATTTCTCAGAACAATTCATCTATGTAAGTCTGGGATTGCCTATATTTGAATTAGTATTCCTATGACGTGTACTTATGTATAATTACTATAGCTTCCATCTAATTTTCTATTTCTTGTGCAGGGAAACAAAATAACAGGGCTTTATTCTATTCCACTATCTTAAATAGTTTTTGATGTTTTTAATTAATTTAGTTTTTGTTCATGACATAAGACTAAAACAAAATATTATATACTGCAATGTTAAATGAGGATTGATTGTATATTCATTAATATTTTAACCAGTTGCCAGTAACATGCCCAGAACGGCTCCCTTAGTACTCTATTTGAGTGGAAAGGGGGCAATCAAAATTTAGCCTCCAAGCTTACCATACAAAAGAAAAGAAAAACGCCACTTAGTACTCTTACTGAGTAGAAAGTGGCGTCATCTGTTGACAAAAAAAAAATTGGTAGCCGCCAGATACAGTAGTATACCTCGTGCGATATGGCGGCTTAACTTACCTAACCAGACAATTCAGAACTCCGAAAAAAACTTTACAGAAGATGTCGGATTCGGGTCCTCCTGCATGGTATGGTCGCGTTACCACTCGGCCCCGGCTATTGGCTGCATTTTTCAGGTCTTAAGTAATATAATACATAATTTTCCGTAATTTTATATATAACATAATACATAATTATATTAATTTTAAAATATAATACTGTATAATAAATAATTTTTCAGAAAGTCTTAAGTAAAATTTATATTCCAGATTTGTTCAAAATCGGTTGAATAATGTAACCAAATGTAACCAATAAAGATATTTTTCGAGAAGAGAATCTGCCTCTTCTAAGTTCTTTAATTTTAGTTTGATCTAGGATATGTCTATCAATAAAAGGAATAGGAGAAGAAAAGAGAAAAATAACGCTTTTTTGCAGATTTTTGTTATTGTAAAACTGCTCTAAGTTTTTATTAATTGGATTTAGAGCTTTAAGTCTCGCTGCGGCAATTTACCAAGATTAGATCTAATTACAGAGTGGCCCATAATTATGTATATGATGTTTGACTGACTATAGTATTTGTAATTCTGGGCAAAAAGTTTCGATATGACAACGTGTAGCCTAAGAGTGGGGTTTGGGGTGGTGTCTCTTACGATGGGTTGATTGGCCCATTCTTTTTCGATGATATCGTTACTGGAAAGTTACCTTAAATTGCTTACAGACATTGTGTATCCTTTACTGTCTACACGACCGGACATTAATGACCTGTGGTAGCAGCAAGATGGAGCACCGCTACACTATGCCATACCAGTGCGAGAGTGGCTGAACGAAACATTCCCGAACCGCTGACTCATGTCGTATTCTGAGACTTAGCCAAAGCTTTACCCCCGCCACTTAGTACTCTTACTGAGTGGAAAGTGGCGTCATCTGTTGACAAAAAAAAGGCCATTTGTATAGAGAGCAAAAGATCATCGCCTCCAAGTGATTTGACATGTTAAGGATATTTCCCTATTAACAGCACTTTCATCATTACATATGCGCCACTTTTCAGTCGGATATTATTAAGCCCTTGGTCTATTCGAGGGCCTACTATCAACTGTTTATAACTGTGATAGGGTCAACTGTCAGTTGAAAGGAACAAGATTCTTCCTGAAAATATTATGAATACCAAATTCGGAATTGAATCAGGTCCAGGTGATAAATGAACATCCAGCCAACAGTGAAAAATATTAAAAACTGAAGTTGCAATTGTACCATTAATATTAATTTGAGATTTGTCAAATCTTCACGAGGAATATTACATTGTCGCTAGAGCAATGTTTTTAAAAATGGTATGTGAATCAATGTAGATTCCATAGAACTGTAGGGAAATGAAAATCTATTTTCAGAAGTATAATATTAATATGCTATTTTTTGTCAACAACTATAGTCAGTTTTCATTCAGAATACTAAGTGACAGGGCAAAACAACTCCTTCCACAGGCAGTGCCGGATCTAAACCGATTGCACTCAATCGGGCCCCACGCTTGAGGAGGGGCTTCGCGTTGAGACAAAATGAAACAGCGAAAAGACTAATAAACGAAGAATAACGGTTTAATTTACTATTATGACAAATTAAGACAGAAAATAATTCATTTATTTAAAGGATTTCAGCTAAATTTAGCATATTTCAATAGAATGAAAAATACTATCATAGTTCAAACATATATGGATAAAATATAGAGATTTATAAATCTGGAATAATATGCAATCATTGTTTTATGAATTTAAATAGCTTTGTATAATTGCAAAACTTTTCAAAATATGAAGTAAGCACATTATGAATATTCATATTATTAGTGTATGCCAGTTCTTAATTAAATATTGGAACCTCAGTATTAGTTGGTTTTGTTTTAAATTTAATGGTAACCATGGTAAATTTAATAAAAAGAAAAATATTGATTGATTTTTATAAAATCATAAAAACAATCAATTATTCATATTGAAGTTATGATAAACATCTGAATGATGAAATTTTTTATAAAAATAGTTAGGAAATTCAACTAAAAATAATTTACTTATTTAAGGATCAAACTGTTTATGCTTATGATTTTCCAGCACAATGTTATAGATTTTGAAATAATGCAAATTTTTGCATAAATAAAAGATATATTTATCTTAATTAGAAATTGCATATTGTTTTAAATATTTAATATGATTTTTTGTAAGGCTTAATATTAAGTTGCTATGTTACAATCAATCTAAATAAGAATGTCTCTAGAAAGATTAAATAAAAAAACAGTCAATTATTTATATCATTAAACAGACAATTTTGTATCTGAATAATAGGATATTCAGATACAATATCCTATCCAATTTGAGGATCCCTATATGCAAAAAAAATTATGAATAAAATATTGTAAATTATGTAGAATGACATAAACATTATTTTAAACTAATATTTCTTAACCTTTTTTCTTGTGGCCATCCTGTTCATTAACTTCTATAGAAACCCTTTTACATTATTATTAATTTTTTCTTATAAAAGTGTCTCCTTAGAAATATGGTATGACTAGCATCCCTATATCAGTGATTCCCATCCTGTTTTTGGCCATGTCCCACCTAAGCATCTCTAAAATTCTGATGCCAAATTAAGACAGAAAATAATTCATTTATTTAAAGGATTTCAGCTAAATTTAGCATATTTTTTGGCCATGTCCCACCTAAGCATCTCTAAAATTCTGATGTCCCCATGACATATAATTTTTATTATTTAAAAAATGAACACCTATTCATGTGGAGAAAACCTAAAAGGCTATTAGCATGGTCTAAACAGGCCTTCAAAAACATGGCATCCATGAAACAGAAAAATAAAAGAATGAGAGGATAATTGAAGTACTGAGCAAGAAATCATTAAAAATTGTTAAAAAAATAATATGAATTAATATGAAAAAACAGCAAATAAAGTTTCACAATTGCCGTGCACATTCTGATTTTAATTTTTAAAATGTGTGTCACAATATATATTTATATACTGTATATATTGTCCCTAAAACTATAATGAAAAAAAAATCATTGTTAACATGTATTGTAATCATTGTAACTAACTCATTCTCGAATTGTCTCCTAAAAAATCAAATTGCCCCCTTGTGGGATGTATGCCCTACATTGAGAAACACTGCCCTAGATAGATAGAGTACCCCCATTCAGCCACCATTTTATATCCTCCTGCCAATCAATAATCACAAATAACTTTATGAAAAATAAACCATAATACTATATTTCTTTTCTAATTTATAAATACAGCAGTTGCTTACGTGGCAGATGAAGATCGTATTTCAAAAAGTTTTCCTTCTAATATTTTGTAACCACTTCTTTTTATCTTTAATTTCTTTTATGTTGCAGCAAAGGAAAGAATCTATGATCCTTTTCTGTTCAATTAGAACAATTTACAGCAATATAACAAAGCAAGTTCTTAAAAAATAATAAGAAAGCCTATGAATGCAATGATAACTCCATATTGACAGGATATAAAATGGCCGATTTGGTGGCATCTGATGGCGCAAAGGAATGTGGTACTCTATATATCTAGGGACTCTAGTATGACCAATTTGAGAATCACCATTTTAAACAGACTATGATAGATTACTTGATTGATTATAAAATAACTTTTTAAAAAGGTGAAAGTCACTGTTTTAGAAATAAAATGTTCAAATTAATACAATTCTTAAAACAAAAAAATCTTAAATTGAAAGATATATATTGTTTGTTTCAAGAAAATTATTAAATTATAGTCAGTCCTTATTTAATGTTGGGATTTGGTTCTAAGAAATTGTGACTTTATCTGAAATAATGTTAACTAACTGAAAGTAAAATTCCCATAAGCCTAATGCTATAAGTAAAGGTTACTTTCCTATAATGCTTTCTGGTCCTATAAAGGATATATTTAATAATTCTCCTCATCTAAACATTATAGCATTGTTCAATAATGAGTGAAATTAAACAAAAGCATGATTTAATCATAAGCTTTAATTATAAAATGCTACATAGCAGCTATGTAGATAGATATAGATCATACATACTTTATGTAAATGAAAATCTTTTCTAATAAAAACAACTTAAAAATTACCGTTCCATTAAGTCCATGATTAGATTTTTAATACCACTTCTCAATCATTTGTTAATAAGTAGTAGCATCACTCTAGGACCTACTTAGTAATTAATAATAAGTCATTTACATATGAACGTCAGTTGGATTTAGTGGACAAAGATTAACAAACCAGACATTTTCCTCATATAAATTTTCCAAAGATAAGACTTAATTTGATCTTGGGACTAGTGTTTCTTTCCTGGGAAACCGGGATCCCGAGGGAAATGGTAAGATTTTCACACTTTTTGTATTCCCGGGAATTATAGTTGGTTCCCGGGAATTCCCAGGAATTACCATGCAGATAGAAAAAATTATAATATATAATTAAATATGATTCCGAAAACTGTACAAGAGTTTTATTTATCAAAGACTTTGTTAATTGGCATTATGGAAAAGCATGTGGGCCTCGTTTACTAACAGAGTTGCACTCACATCTGATCATGGATTATACCTACCCGTAATTGATCTGTGAGTATGACACGTATTGGCAACTTGGTTGGTTAGTTTCCTATTATTATTAAAATGTTAAGTAGATAATTCAAAAAGTGACCTTCTTAACTTTTGAAGAAGAGACCGGAAATTTGGAAGAGAAACCAATGACGTTGAATGAAAAATTAGAAAAACGAAATTTGGAAGAGAAACCAATGATGTTGAACGAAAAATTAGAAAAAGAGATCCACTGAAAGACAAAGGTCCTATGTTATTCAACTTGCACTATGTTGAACAAGCACTCAAGCTAGAACTCAGGTTACTGAGTTCTAGCTTAAGCAAGGTTGTGTAGCAAAAATTACAGTTATTTGAATCAACAGGAAATCAATCATCAAGTATTATAAAACTGGGCAAAGCTCTGAAAACAATTCCTTCATCATTAGTTGAAGCAGAAAGAGCATTTTCTATTGCCGGTTTGTTTATTAACAAAGCTAAGAACTAGGCTGAGGGATAAGAGTATTGATTGCTTATGTTTCTATACACGATAGTTTTTGAGAAAAATGCCTGGTCCACAGAAACGTGGGCACCCTGTATATTAAAATTTATAAATCTGTTATTTTTAATAGGTAAATTTACTAATATATATCATATAATGAATGTAAACATTGCTCTATTTTTAATATTAATACAATAAAATTACTAATATATTTTAGATCAATATATAAAAATGAAAAAATAATCTCTTTTAAAATGAAAATTCGAATAAAAATTGATTCAAACTTACCAAATGACTAAACAAACTAGTTAAATGACGTTCCATTCTACCTGAGAGTTTAGAGCATAATTTTTCAAAAAGTTTTCTCTGTTCTTGATAGGCTGCCATTTTTGTCAAACCTAATAATAATTAGAAATATACCGATAAAACAAAATTGAAAAAATTTCAATACAATACTAAATTAAAAATTTTATAATAAATAAAAATTAAAAGCAAACAATAAGACAAACTTGGATGAATCTGGGCATTCATAGCATTCTGAAGAGCTTTTGCAGCAGCTGTGCATTGAATTATGCCTTCGGGAGTTTTTAAATCACCTCCAAGAAGATTCATTTTATGATTATGAGGAAGATCCAATTGATTCTGAAAAAATATTAACATAATTTAAAGCTTATAAAAATCAACATTTCTTAAAACTTTATTTATTTAAATATTTATATTAATAAAATCGGATTTAAAAATATAATAATAATTTTTTTTAAAAAAATTTTTTTATTTAAATATTTATATTAATAAAATAAAATGGAGATGCACTCATTGGGATTTAACTCTTTGAAGAATGAGAGAGAGAATAGTATGGGAAAACAAGAAAAGAGGAAAGGATTCTACCAGAAGAAGCATGATAGGCAACTAATAAAAGAGAGATTTTTTTTAATCATTTCTTACAACATAGAAATAAAATCGTGAATGAATTTGCTCCCACTCAGAGAGGATATTTCTTTAAATAGTATATTCTTTCATCATAGTAAAAGATTTATTTTACAGTTAAATTCTATTATTTATTAGTTAAGTACATAAATTTTTCATAATTGTAAGCAACAGTTTCCCAACTTATGCAAATAATTGTGACAGAAGTTGTTTTACATAAGTTGTATTTTGCTTAAGTTGGAAAAATAACTTTTTAACAAAAAAATTTTTTTCCCTTTGTTTTCATTCAATGAAAAGACCGTATTTATCAAACATTATTGTCAGTGACAAGAGGGCTACAGTAACTGTTCTCTTGGTTTGGTTGTTTTTGGTTTATGATGGAGAGTAATTCAAGTTTAGGACATGGAAAATCAATTCATCAATATTTTAAATACAAGAAAGTTAATGATGAACAGTTTTTATTATCAGTTAAATTAATATCAAATGAAATATACATTTGAGTAAAAGTAAATCAACAAATAATTATTTTAACTGCATTATAAGCATTTTAAAAAATAGTCTGATCAGAATATAATGACCAATTAATGTGTCCATTATAAGTTAAAGTGAAGACTAACAGATTTTTTGATTCTCTGGTTATGTTTATATGATTATAAAAAATTTGTTATATTTTAGTTATGTTTATATATTATAAAAAATTTGTTATAAGATAAATACGGATGAGGAAAATTGGAAAAGTGAAACATAAAAAAACAGTTTGTTCTCTAATTTAAACAATTTAATTTCTGTAAGTTTTTGAGGATTTCTTCTAGGTAGAACTTTATCAAGTCGCTCAAAAAGAAATGGAAATGCTTTCCAATGCCATAATATTCTCGATGACAGAAGTATGGTCAACACACAAGCAATCAATCCATGCCAAACTCCGAATAAAATTAAGTAAATCGACTGCAAGAATTTTGGTAACTGTCGAATGAAACAGACGAGAAATAATTCAGATGTGTATGCAGGTCTAACTACAGCCGATATATGCAGATAACAATAGTACCAATATAAAAGATATGTTATTATGCAATATAAATAATGAAATTTTACATATCGTTCATTAATATTTTCTCTGTGAGAGTAAAGACAACTTCCGTAGATTTTTAGTACATTTAGAAAAGGGTTCAAGAGACATTGTAAACAGAAGCATTTAAATTCTGTTATCTCCATTATTAATCTATTTTTTCTTTTTTACTACAGTAGCTACTGCTTTATTGAGCAGCATGTAATATCCATCTCACCGTCTTAGATAGCGTTACCTTATTCTATTAAATAACGAGCACAATTAGCAGTCAAAACAAGTCTCCAACTTTTTATTAAAATTAATAAAAAGTTGGAGACTTTTAATAGAGTTTGAATCTCTATTTGTTTAATAGAGATTCAAGCTCTATTAAAAGTGCTTGAATCTCTATTTGTTTAATAGAGATTCAAGCAGTTTTTGGAAAGTTTATTTGTTTATTTAAAATTTTCTTCTAACATTTTCCATGATAGCCCTGAATTTTACAAAATTATCCTTGAATCCATAGATAATTAACACTTACTGATTCTATTATGCATGCTATCTGATTGGCCATTTTATTTTGTTAGATTTACTTCATTAAATCATCAAACATCATTAAAATTGGAAGAAATAAGCAATATTAGCAATATTACAGTAATGTTGCTTATTTCTTCATATCATAGTTATTGATTTAAATAATATGACAATGTATGAAGCCCGGCCGCCAGTCATAGCTTATTTAAGTTAATTGCATTCGATTCGGAATGATAAGATAGATGATTTTTCTAGAGGAAAACCAAATGTACAGCCTATAAATACCTAAAAAATATTAAACTACAATGTACAGTTATACATATTCATATATTTTTAATAAAATATCGAAAAGGTCAAAACACTTTTTCAGGGAAATGGAGTTAAATTCAATGATATAGCCCAAAGAAAGAAGGTTTAGAAAAGTATAAAGGTTCCTTGTCTATAATATAAACATATATTGGAATGTTTGTTATATGATATTTATATTATAAAACATAAAAATGATTATAAAAAATTTTGGCTTTAACTCATTCATTAAAATTCCTTCAAAACTTTCTACCATTAATAAAATTTTTATATGTAGCAGAGTTTAACACTGGCTTGAAAAATTACAGATTGAAATATAAAATTAAATTGTAGGATCGGAATGGTTTAAGCATGACTTTTTGTGAAGTGGCTATATGCAATTATTAGTATTTCTATTAAAACAGTTAAACAAAAAAATATTCATTCTGTTATGTAGTTCAAAAAATATTTTATCAAATATTAAATTTCTCTCAATACTCAAAAATATCAAGAGAAATTTACCAATATTCAGAAAATATCAAAATAAATGAGTACAAAATATCAGATTAAAGAATTGACATATCCATTGCATCCCTGGCCACTTCTTAATAATCAGGAAATGAATAATGAGTCAAATAAAAAAAAAGTACTACTGCAAAAATGATACCAATGATCCCATCACATTATAAACCAAACTTGAAGGACTGGTATGCAAAAAATAAATATATATATAACGGATTTGTTTTTATTTTTTTAATTTGAATGAAATTACATGCATTTAAGATTATTATTAAAATTTTTATAACAAACAGGTTGATGCTGATAGAATGCCAAATTTCTCTCTGCATCCAGTGCTTTCAGTCATTGTTATAGCACTAACTGTTAATTAAACAAGCTTTTTTAGAATGACTCCAATGTTTTAATAAAAAAGTTTTTCTCAGTTTGCATTTAATGAGGAACATAGATGCCTGTATCAATTATTAATATCTTTTTTCTCAAATACACTTCAAAAATGAAATATGTTAATATCCAAATTTTCTTTAGGAATATGAAAAAGATATTAATCATAAAAATTTCATAAATTCTAATCTATCAATCAGTATGAATTTTAAAACATTTACATTACTATTTATTACTTACTATTAAATTCGTCAATTCATTCAACAGTTTTACATTATTCATATTTTGTATCTGAATAAGAGCATCTTTTTCTTTCATATGTAAAACGCTGTCTCGCACATTCTGAAATTGGTTTTTATTAAAATTCATCAAAATAATTATTTATTAAGAAAATATTAAAAGCTATTTAAAATTAAAATTATTAATTTACCTTTAACATATTATCATATGCATCTAAATAATTTTCTAATTGAGTGGCTTCATCAATTGCTTCTTGTAACATTTGCATAAGAGCTTGCATTTTTTGCTCTGATGCCATAATTGTATGAACATTAGTCTAAAAATTTATGTAAAATTATCATCATTTTATTAATTTATGTACATTGTATATATTATTTATGTATATTTGTATATCCTATTCATTAAATATGATTTAAATAAAACAGTTTGAGAAAAAATAATATTTACAGCATCTAAAACAGAAAGTTCTCTTGCTAATTGTTCAGTAAAAGCTTCAGCATTACATATAGCAAATTCACATTGAGTCATTAATCTTTCTAAATCTGCTTCTTCTCTTCCAGTGAGAGCTTCATAATCTTCTGTTTCAATCATAGACTGTCCTCCTCCTAATTGTTCAGTTACTACTCCAACATCATTAATTGGGACAGTTTCTAAATTAAAAGATTAATACTAATGGTTTATTATAATAGTTTACTATAAAAAATATGTCAAATTCTATTTAGATTTATATTATATTATATATTCCAGTCAGTCCTTGACTTACATAGATCTGACAAATAAAAATCTGTATTTATGTAAAGATTCCAACTCAAAAGAAAAATATACCAATTGTAATGGATAAAGCTATAATGCAGAAATAAAAGCATTTTTATCCTAATTTCATCATTTATCATATGTACACATGTTGATGGCTTATTAGGTTAATTTTAATTATCAAGTCAGGCCTGGAGCTAGACCTCTCCTGTAAAATTTGGAATTGAATCCAGATTCTTTAAGATGGTAATTGACTGCTTTACTACATGCTTATATGCTTATTCTTTAAGTTAATTATTTTTAACATGTAATATGCTATTGATAGCATATTCTGATCACGATCATCTGCACAAATCCATTATTGACATGACATGCAGTCACTGACACAGAACCACCTATCAAATTTTTAAATTGCAATCTAATCTTATCTAATCATAATACTGAATTTTTGTTTTTAAAAAAGGAATTTAATTAGTCTTTGATGATGGCTGTTTTTTTTTTATGGCTGAAATTTTTTATTTTACAAGGCTAAAGTCATTGTATAATTAGGGATTAGAGACGATAAACTCAATATATATTGAAAATATTCACCCTTAGATCATTTGAACATAATGTTCATAACTACTTCTTTCAAATTTTCTCTTTATGTATTTAATTCATAATTGCATATGGAATATAAAATATATAAAAAATATCTTTCTGCAGAGTTGTGATCACCTGTTTGATTATTTTGCTAAGGTAACATGACTTATAGATGATAATTTGTCTTACTGTTTATGTGATTTATGATGCAAAAATTCATAATGGCAAGCAGATGGAATCAGATTCTTTCATATAGAAAAAAGCCGGAAGGGTTCAACTTCAACAGCTACTTATAGAAACAGCAGGAGGGATATTGAAATTTGTAATAGAAAGAAAATAATAAATTTTTATATTTTGAGAATAAGTTCATAGTGTATTTTGAAATTCTTATTTAACAATTATAATAAATTATACTACATTACAGTTTAGTGTATAATAAAATTAAGTACAGCTAGTTCCTACTTTTACAAATTAATTTGGACCTGAAATTGCTCATAAAATAAGAATTTGTAAACCAAAAATTAATTTTCTAAACAATGTTAAAATCAGAAATTCTATTTTCAGCAATACAATTTGATCATAATAAAATTAAGTAAAGGCCAACAAAATTAATCTTCCGATCTTATTTAATATATATAATATTTGATTTAAAATTTTAAACATTAACGCACAAATCGAATATGCAATTAAAGTTTTGTAAATTATGAGAATTATTTAATATATGATACGATTTAAACTCTATTACTATATACAGTATTATAAAAATACAAATAATGTTTTAATCCGAAATCCCAGGCAGTGGGGAATTTAAAATTTTTGGCCCTCCCGCAAAATATTATTCAGGTCCCTATCATAAAAAAATCACAAATTTTTATCTAGATATTTTTATTAGAAAATAAAAAAATTGCATCATTTAAAACATAATTGAAAATTATCAAAAGAAAATATATTTAAAATGATTCCTCTTAAATTTTAAATTTGCAAAATCTGTAATCACATCTTTTATTTCCATATTTTTGGCTACTGCTCTTACCGCTGCATTACTCTGATTCAATGAATGTTTCACTCTTTTCATGGTACATTTAAATTTTATTGTATTATGTTGTTAATTTAAAAAAGGTAAAGTACAGATAAAGAGTATTTGGGCCTCTTATATTTTTGGGCCCTCTGCGTTCCGGGGTCCGGCGCATTGTAGTTCCACCACTGATCCCAGGATATTAGGCACTTTTGAATAATTTCTGATCGAAAGATTGAACAATTCGTAATTTTGAGCATTACAAAATAAAAGCTTTCACCTTTATTTATTTTATACTTGTACATGAAAATAATACAAGTATAAAATAAATCTCTTTGTATTTCTTATAAATTATAAAGTAATTTATAAAATACAAGGCAGTTTAGTAAATGATGTGATAGCATATGTAACATCTTATCAAGTTTTTGGATAAAGTTATCGGTATTATAATTAATAAGTATAAAATAAAATTAAAAGAGGTACCACATACCAAATTTTGTGTGTCTAGAACAGACGATTAATATTGATGATTAAAGATATTTCGGCAGCAGTTTGTTTTTAAAATAATAATAAAATCATTTTTATATATTTCGATCACAATTTAAAATTATATTTTATAAAACTGTATATTAAAAATTAAAATGCTCCAACAAAAAATATATCGTGTATATCAGCGATCTTTAAAACTTGCCCTTTTATATTGTGAATCACATCGAATTTATTTAATTACGAAAATATATAAAAATATATTCAGAAAAACAAATATTGCAACCGTTTTTCATGAAATATTTGAAAATCATTTTAAAATGTTTTTATAAAATGTACTGAAATTTAGTAAAACGTTGGATTTTTTTGTTTTTTAATACAAAAAAGATTTCCACTTCAACTTACAAAAGATGCTATCATTTATAAATAATTTTATAATTTTAAATATGAATTGAGGCATATCATTTTAAGGAAATTAAAATGGAAATAATTAACATAACGCTTTCAAGCTATTTATCTCATGTAAAAAAACTTTTTCCTGTAAGGGATTAATTTTAAATGTTGCCCCCAATCAATTAAAGATGTCTAAAATGGCTCATTGAAAGCTGTTAGTATATATATATATATATAATATAGCATTTTATACGCTATAGATCGGAA
>AYEL01087315.1:0-11089 GCA_000484575.1 Olivierus martensii | reverse complement strand
TTAGAAATTAAATTTATTTTTATTAATTATAATTAATAAAACATCTATCAGAATATTTTAGAAAAACAATTAATCATTTATGCACAAGAAAATCATATAATTTTGTGATTTTTCCCCGTTCGTTCTATTATGTTCTATTATTTAATTATTCAAATATTAAAGTGATTTTTGAAAAACGAAGCAATAAAAGTATTATTCGTTATCCATGAACAGTATTCCGTAATACTGTTCGGTAATTTCGAGAACCTATTCGGAATTAAAATGAAATGTGAATGAATATTAATGAACGAAGCTGGAAATGAACCAATTATGTAAAAATTACGTGAAAATTAATGTAGACTCCACAGCCACCAGGCGATTTCAATGCGCCCACAACAACAAAATATTTTTGTTGTTGTGGGCGCACTGAAATCGCATATAAGTGGATGACAGAGTTTAAGGAAATGCTAAATATAACTGCGTTAAATTCCTATTTATTGTTGCATTTGTTATACAACAATAAATAGGAATTTAACGCAGATATATAGCATATCCGCTGAAATCCTGGCTCTGCATATCCTTTATAGCAGAGCCAGGATTTCAGCGGTTAAGAAAAAAATATGTTTTCTCTTATAACAAATGAATATTTATTTTGTAATATTTTTATAACCTTCTATACTTTTTAATCAAGGAAAGCACCTTATTTGTCCATCCTAATCCCAACAAGCTATTTAAAATAAATTAAAAGGAGTCATTTTCAAAATATGATCATAGTAGAGTGATCATGCTTTTTATTAATCCATATCAGTACTGTATATAGTAACTTATTTTGTTGATTTAAAAAATGATCTTTTTCGAATAAAAATTAAATGATTGGATTAAAAAAATTTATTATTTTAATTTTTAAAAATAATTTTTATGTGGAAATAAAAAATATTATTAATTTTTATCACATTAAAGTTGGATTTAATTAGTACAGTCTTATTACTGAGTCTCACCTGGGATTGTGATAGTGAATTCCACTCAGAGTCCTTCATGACTGTTCAGATCCCACCATGAACTATTTAACTGAAAGATTGAAAAATGGGCTAATTTTGGTCCCTTACTGGAAAATGTAAAAATATGTCAACAGCATGGCCACCAGTAATTGAGCACATTTTTTCAATGGTCAGAAAATGCTTTACCACGTTGCCATACTACAACTTTATCACAAAGTTTCAGATCAGTACGGCCTCACAAAAATTTTCCTTGAGAACCGTTGATCTAGAGACAGAAACTTGATAAAAGCAATAGTCATAACTCTTTGGCACGTCAATATTCAAGCAATCGATCAAGTCAAATGAAATCTCAAAACTCTTTTTGATAAGAAATAAATTTAAAGCATGATAAAACCAAAAAAGTTTTGAAGACAGAGTCCCTAGTAATATCAAGCGCGATTTTATATTTCATTTAGTTCAAAAATAAAAGGTTAAATAAAAATTAAGAATTTCAAAAAGGTTTGATTAAGTTTCATATTTTCCAATCCCTATAAATATTGCTTATCTTAGTTTCTTACATCATATCCATGTTTACAGCTTGGAAGTTTCAAATATTCTAGTATGAAAAACTATCTGAAAATACCAAATTGCAAACATAGATATGATGTAAGAATTGACCGGAAATGGCTGCATGGTAAAACACTGAAGACACGGTATACCACTTCAATTCCCGGGTCTTTTACTTCCAAAAATGTTTCATGAAGGATGCTGGCTCACTTCGTTGAATCCAATCCTTTATCTGATGGCCAATATCGCCAGAGGTATGGGCAGTCCATGGTGGGCACTTTTTTCTATATAGTTTAATGCCGCTTTCCACCAGTTGACTACTAAGCGGCAAGGCATTTCCATGCTCACTACGGGTCGCACATATCTCTGGTAAGGTCAACAGTCAGGTAGAAGATAGGGCTCAACGAGATAAGTCCGGATTCCTCCTAAAAAACTGAAAATGTGGGTTCCAGGAATTGAATCCGGATCTTCCATAATAGTAGCATAATCGACCGAATGGCCACGATGCTTCTATCATGGAAGATCCAGATATCACGTCGTGCTTCCATCTCCAGGATAGAAGCACAGCGTGCTACCATCCTAGAGGATCCAGGTTCAATTTCCGACTCTACACTCTAAGTATTTTCAGGAGGAGTTCAAGCCTCGATGAACCACATCCTTCACCTGATTGGTAACCTCACCACGTAGATGGATTTATACATAGGTAGTGGAATGTCTACTGCTTAGTACCCACTGGATAGAAAACGGCATTAAACCACGAAAAAAGCCAGCCGGTTGGCCGCTTGGTAAAACTATGGCATACCACTTTAGAGGATTGGATTCAAATCCGAGTCCCATATCTTCAGTTTTCAGGAGGAGTCCGGGTCCGGCTGTTGAACTCCATCCTTCAACTTTCCGGTTGACCCCCATCATGGGTGTTGGCCAGCCTGTGATGGGCTTTACAAGTGGGTGCCACCAGATAAAGAATATCTCTTGTGCAATATGACGGCTTAACTATTCTAACCTAACCTAACTATGAAAGACAACCCCATCAAGGATGATAGCCAGCTGTGGTGAGCTCTAAAAGTGGCCGCCACCAAAAGTATCCCATATGTAACCAGCAGCATAATTATCACTAACTTATAATGGACTCTGATTGGCGCGTTATCAGTTTTTTTTTTTATTCTGCTGATAGTTTCAAGCATAAATGTTAACGGTAAGAACTTGTCTTTACCTCTAACCCTTATTTTAGTGCAGTGTTCTTGACAATCGTGAATGTCTGAACGTTCAAATTTAAACTTTTTTTAGATTTATTATAGGATAGTTCCAAAAAGATGGCAGCCAGTCGACATTTGGGTAACCAGGCGCTGATGATTCTACTGATCGGCACAATAATGTCTGGAATATCTACTGTGGAGCATATGTTCATCAACTATAGTTACTGGTCTAGACAGACTGTTGTCACATCAGACTTATATTCTATGTTCAGATATGTTGGTCCCACAATCATGGGAATAGGTGCCACCGTCTACGTTGGATGTTTGATAACTTGGTGCGTGCAAAGCGTAAAGAAAACAAAAAATGATATATATGTCAGGCATGTCAGTACTAATATGGAGTTTGGAATACCAGGGTACGTACATCCCAGAAGATTATCCTAGTTCGTTTATATATATTACAAATACTACTTTAAGTTACAGTAAGTGAACTAACTTATTACAGATGGCTATAACGGTACAACTTTATCATCCTGACTGAAATTTCTTATTTAATTTGTGATTTTAGGATAGGATCGAACTGAAGAGATCTGTTTCGTGTTACAAATTTTCGACTACATAAAAAGATTAAAAATATTGAAAGCATGTTGATTTTTTCTTGTTTCTTAAAATGTTGTATATTAAAGTCACAGTGATTTCTGTTGATTTTACAAACTGTTATATTTTATATTTACAAAATAAAAATTGTTATTTACAATATAATTTTTGTTATTGTTAAATTAGCTCTAGAAAAAGCTCAGTCGAAATTCAGACAGCTTTCAGCAAAAAAATAAATGAATAAATAAACTGAAAAATTATAACGAATTATAAAATAATTCACACATGATTTAATGTTGATGAAGAACTTAAAAATATTCTTTGTAAGTAGAAAAAAATATTTCTTATGATAGTCACACTGCTGGACGATAACTCCAAGGTATGATTCCTGGAGGAGATAAATATTCTTTACACACATCATTAGTTGAAATGATTAATATGGCTTCTTTCGAATGTCTTTGGTTTTTGCGCCAAAAAATAAAATACATAAAGCATAACAAGAAAGAAATCATGAGTAAAGCTGTACAAGAAAAGTATAATAAAAGAGAATGCTCCATGTTGTTTTCTTTTCTTGATCAGGATCTTCTTGTTACCTGTTGATATAAAATTATAAATCGCTTTATTAAAAATTATTTTAAATGACGCAGAATATCTTTATAAGTTAAACAATTATTTTTATATTTTGTCAGTTCGTGATTTTATCTTCTAGTAAACACGGACATATGGTATCGAAATAAGAACTCCTTTCTGCGTTTGCTGCAGACTTCACCCCAAGTGGGAATCCGCCTTTATGCTTCGCTTGGTGTAGCGTTCAGTGTGTCACGGCTTTTAGAGCAGCGTTTCCAAAACTATGTTCCGTGTAACACCAGTGTTCCGCTGAAGGTTCAATAAGTGTTCCGTAAAAGTTATGAAAATTAATATAAACCTGATATGATTTTAAATGTGTCAAGTTGAAACTAGAGTGGCTAATTCATATACACTATTTTCATATATTTTATTTTACATTATCACAATTTGATAATAAATGTTTGTCTTGTTTTCTTAATTCTTATACTTACTTGCGTGATTTATTTATTAATAATATCTACCTACACTATAAAAGGTGTTCCGTGAATATTTCAAGATTTGTGAAGTGTTCCGTCGGAGAAAAAGTTTGGCAAACACTGCTTTAGAGTATAAAAGATTAGTCCTTACCAATCGAATCGCTTTGTATCTCGTTCGCGATTAACTTTTGACCTCAGGGTTCCTCAGTGAAATTTTCGTGGTTTCCCTTTTTCCTTTTCCCTTTCGATCGGTACCAATTTTGTCTTGTTTTGCAAACATTACAGACTTATAATGATTTTCATAATTTTCTTTTTTAAATTATTCGATTCGGAATGAATGAATACGGAATTGATACGAAAGTACTGTATGTAATTTATAATTAATGTGTGAACTCAAAACCAAGATATATATCAAAAACAAATAGTTTTTTTTATTAGATTAGGAATGTAAGACTTAATAAAGAATAGTTTCAAAATAAATGAAATGTTTTGTAAAATTAATGTGCTGAATAGTAAAATTAATGTGCTGATTGCAAAGCTAATCCGGACTTCCGGATTAGCTTTGCAATCAACGCTTCGCTTTTCCTCCCAGAGGATAAGAGTTCGACTTTAGATCCCATCTCTGGGTCAGTCGAATGGCTAACCTATAATTGCTTATCACCTTGAAGTTGGTCATACTTCTGATTTTCAGGAGATATCTGGTTCCTGACATTGAATCCAATTATTCAGCTTTCCGATTTACCGCATTACAGATGTTGGCTAATGTATGATAAGATGTGAAGTGACCATCACGAAACATATCTCTAGAGCGGATTGGCCACGTAAAAACATTTCGACTTTCCATTCTAGAGGACGGTATGTGACGGTAAACGACATTACTGCGTATTGGAACTTATTTATAAAATCGATGACACGCAGCCTCTCTGTTAAAGGCAATCAGGTAAAGTTAATGATTGTTGGATAAAGTACCTGATTTTTTACAAAAAAACGTTCTGATTCAAACTACCTGATTATATTGTATTTTAAAATAATACAAGATTTCTTTTAAAAAAAACGATTCTATGAACATAAATTTTTGGTTCTATATTCAAGAAAAGGATTATATTTCTGAAATTCATTTCTCGAATACGATGCCTATCCAGGTGGCAAGCCACAGCTTTACCACGCGGCCATCCGCATGGTAAAGCTGTGGCTTATCACCTGGAGGACCGGGTTCAAATCCGAGTCCCACACTTCTAGTTTTTTAGGAGAGATTTGGGCCCGGCCCGTTGAATCCCATACTTTTACCATTCTGTTGACCCCATCATAGGTGTGGGCCAACCTGTGACGGATTCAATAAGTGGCCGCCGCTAGATACAGAATATCCTTCGTGCGATATGGCGGCTTAACTAGCCTAACCTAACCCGAATATGATGCCTAATCAATTTTTGCACTTTTTAGACGTTTGTGTTTCCGCAGGATTGGAAATAATTTAACGATGACACAAAATTATGTGATCCCAACAGCTCTTAGGCATGTTTTATTGTCAACTCAAGATAAAAATAAGATATACTGACCCCTAAGGCCACTTATTGAATCTTAGATTAGCAAATTTTTTCATGGCACTTTCTATATTTATATTCTTTGCAATATCATTTTCTATAGAAAAAATTGCCAAAGAATTCATTCTGTCTTGAGACATGGAGGATCGTATGTATTTTTTTATAAGCTTTAGTAAACTAAAGCTTCTCTCGCTAGCTTTCTCTCGTTAGTAATAGGTATTGTAAACAATTTTAATGCAACCCACAGATTTGGTATGACATCCTGTAACTTATTAGTGTTTATGAACCTAATTTATGAGCTACATACAGGAGCTATATACAGGGTGTTCCTAAAGTCCACCGACAAACTTCCAGAGCAGGTTCTACTCATGAAAATAAAAAAAAAATGTTCTATGAACACAGTGTCGGAAATGCATATTTAATGGATTATAGCTTTTCTAAAACGGAACTATTTTAGTAATACTCCGCTGTATTGAGTAATCATAAGTAACTGAAATCGTATTATTAAAATACTTCTCAAGACAATTAACATATTTATAAAAGATAATTTATTCTGAAAAGTTATCTTTAGAGACGTGATGTTTTACGTAAAATGTAAATTTTGCGCGATTTACAATCTATCTGTCATGGGATAGTGTGAGGCCCGCCAGCCCGCACGTAAGACCCGAGGACGAAATTGACAGTTCCAATGACCGTTTCCATAATCAATGGAATGGCAGAGGTGGTCCTGTTGCACGGGCTGCGAGATCCCCGGATTTAAATCCATTGGACTTTTATCTTTGGGGACATCTCAAGGCCTAGTGTATCATTCCGAAGTATCTACGCCTGATGAACTCCGAGAAAGAATTACGAATGGGTTTACAGACATCAAGAACATGCCCGGGATTTGTCAAAGAGTTAGACTCTCATTTTCAAAAAGTTTACAAGTCTGTATCGAGTCTGACGGAGGGCATTTCGAACATTTACTGTGATGCCCTCCTGAAGCTTTGTTGTTATTGTTCAGTTTTACTAAAATA
Source organism: Olivierus martensii (assembly GCA_000484575.1). NCBI lineage: Eukaryota > Metazoa > Arthropoda > Arachnida > Scorpiones > Buthidae > Olivierus > Olivierus martensii. The sequence goes on along the minus strand of AYEL01087315.1, from coordinate 4,173 downwards.
TGTAAAAAATAAGGTCATTTTGTTTGCAATTAATAAAAAATTAATTGAATTGTTGTTGGAGGTATTTTCAAATGTTATAAAGGACGTCGATACATATTACGCGCGGATTAATACATTCTATGCCTTTCGGGTGAAAAACCGGTATTTCTCGAAAAATATGCATTTCCGATACTATGTTCATAAGACATTTTTCATAAATAGAACCTTCCCTGAAAGTTTGTCGGTGGACTTTAGGAACACCCTGTATATAGATGAACTTGCTTTTTTTTCCATTTTGAAAAGGTCAGATCGAAAAATATTTTTTTATTATTTTCACTTTTTCTTTTTTGGAAATCCTTGATGGCGCCCCTAAGCATATGGCGCGCCCCGGGCAACTGCCGAGTTGTCGGTACCTTGAGCTGGCACTGCCTTAATATTCACTAAAAGCCAATTTCATCATTGGTATGTGATAATTTGTAATGGTTTCTGAAATGGTTCTACGACTTAGTATTTGACAATGATAGAAAACGGCATAAAACAAAGTTTCAATAAAATTTTTACTGAAAGAACATTGAAAAATAATTTCCTTTAAAAAAATATTCTCGAATATTATAAAAAATTAAAGATTAGGACAGTTTCTTTTTTGTTTGTTATTATCAAATAAGTAAATAATAATGATACTAGGTTTTTTTTAAATTAGTTCATTAAATAGTGTTAGATTTCTTAAGTTAAATTAAGCGTTAAATTTCAAATCAGTTAAAACATAATGATGAATATAGTTAACAATAATAATAGCAAACCATATTATTGAAAACAAATTTTTCTCTATTAGAAAAAATAGAGTCTTCTATGATGTGGAATTCTATAATCAAATATTCTACATAAAAATTAGATTAATTTTTTTCTATTCCTAATTGCATGTCGTAGAGAACTAGCAATAATGTAGAAGTTGCATTGTTTGAATAAATATCAAGAACAAACCAATGACATCCAAAGGCAATATCCCAACTAGAAATTCCAATCGCTTTATTGATCTACCTAATCCGACTAACATCTATAAAAACTTTAAACAGAGGAATTCATTTATATTATACAGTACATTGAAGTTCTCGACGCATCACAGTATGAACTCCATGATGAGTTGGTTGATTGCTGAATGGGAACAAAGCAATCAAACTGTTATCCAATAGCATCGTAATTGAATTCCACATCGTTTACAAACCTACATTGTTCCTAGTCACACTTTCTGATTTCGGTATATTCTGCTATCATTCTGCCTTATTCTTTTACTATAATATATAAAGTTTGACGTCTATTTAAAAAATTATTATTGATTAGAGTTACTTAAAGTTTAAATTGTTAGTATCAAAGCAATTTAATAACTTTAGTGAAAGATAATATATGAACATTTTAAAAACGATACAATCTCGATAATTTGGTGAGTTCTAGATTCAATTTTCTCCTCTTTTTTATGGTTGAGTACCGTTTTCTAGTATAGAAATCCAATATTATCTTACTTCAATAAAATGAGAATTTACTGTTTCTTTCTTTCTTTCTTTTTCCTTTCGTATTATTTTAATTCCTTTCATTTATGAAAAGTGAAGTCTTTCATAACGCACAAAAGATTTCACATTAAAAGTTTTTAAGTTATTGATTTTACGATTTCGATATAAAAATTCAATTGAAGTTTTATCATTTTAATTTTTATTTTGTTGGGAGTTTATTATATTTATACCTTGTTTAAAATAAATTTTGTCAATTGGTTTCTTAATTAAATTAAATTACTTGAAGTTAATTAAATCAAACGCCAACGGCCGCCATCATTTCAACCGAATCCGATTGTTTCATTCTGATTCAGTAAATAAGGCCCGGTTTTACAATATACCGTTAAAGTGCCTGTTAGCTTTAACTATTAGTTATCTGTTTTGCAAATGTTAGATAAATGCTAATTGTTAGCTATTGATATTAAACTACAAATTACCGTTTATCTAACAATTTTAAAATAAACTGGCCCTAAATGTATAATTCAAATTTTTAGATGATCATTTGCTTGTAATAATGATAATAATAATAACAAAACAAAAACATCTAATTTTAAATACTTTATTATTACTTGACATAAAGTAAAAAATAATAAAATATAACAATTATTGTTTTCTATTTTAATAATTATTATTGTAAACAGTTGACTAAATTAAAATTTCAAAACAAATAAATTTTCGGATGGAAGATTATTTTTATGAAATATCAAAAAAAAAAAAAAAATTCATTTTAAAATCTCGATTTTGGTAATGGTTTTATTATATTATTTAATTATTAACTAAATTATTCAAAAGTATATTAAAAATAAGAGAATTACTTTAATTTTAAATCTTATGTTAGTTATTTTGATCGTCGTTTTGACACAGAGCTGCTGACTGAGCGACCAAATTCAGAGGAAAAAAATCAAACTTTATCCGAAATAAAACTAAGGAATTATTTATCAGAGCTAATAAAATTTTCTTTCTGTTTCTTTATAGCTATCTGAATGTATACGGGCCAGAGGTTTACGAGTTTGGTTACCGTCAAGGAAATTCGGGTCACTTTATGGAAAGAAAAGAAGCACGAAAAGGTCCAACATCACGTGTAGCTGTCAGGTGGGGAGACCATAAATCTGGTTATGGTGAACATTATTGGGACTTTAATCATGGACAGAAAGAAAAAAGGACTGAAGACGAGACGTATTCCTTAAAAAAATTTTGAAGTTTTAAAATTTCAAATTTTTATTACTAAAACTTAAGTAAATTATATATATAAGTAATATATGAGTAGTATATGAGTATATATGAGTAAGGCGATATTGTTTTGGATATGAGGTTTTTGATATATTATAATCACTTTACTAAAAAAATAAATTATATTTGTTAATTAAAATTGACTTAAATTCTCTTGAAGGTGCTTTAATTGAGAAGTATTTTTGAAATGAAAATTAAAAATTTTATATGCAATTTAATTACTTCACGCAATCTGAGCATCTATTAATGTGAAATTCCTTCAGGAATACTTTATAAGCCGAATTATTAAATACTGTATTAGTAAAGTTGAGATTTTGTAATTTATAAAATGAATACAAAGTAAATCTAAAGATTTACACAGCAAACAGATTAATTTGCAAATTTATTCAATCATTCAAATTATATAGAGTTCTAGTTGTTTGACAGATTTCTTTTTATGAAAAAATTATTTTTTAAACTATTTGTTTACTAAAAATTAAAAATAAGTTTCATTGCACGTATAATATCCATGAAGAAAGAAGCATAAGTGAGCCTACCGAAACTTATAAAGATTTAAGAATTTGTTATAGTCTAAAAATTAAATCAGAACATTAAGATATGAAATGCTCAATAACTATTGAAGTAGGGGATAATTATGAATTTATTTTTCTAATTCTAGTAGATTAAATTGATGAGCAATAAAACCAATTTGTCTTTAAGAATTGGAAAATTTGACAGCTTTCAACTTCATAGATGCAAACTGGCGACAGTTAAAACCAAATTTCAACTTAAATTTTCATATGCTGCACAATGTAAAATAAAATTCTATAGTCAGTTAGAATAAAACTGTTTACTTCATGCTGCTTTCTATACTGAAAAAACATTCTTTTAGTATGAATGAATATTTTCGTGATTGTAAATTTAATTCATACTTATCTTTCTTTAGTGGTTTCAGATTTATGACTAATGCAATTTATTCGAGGATAGAATTCTAATTTTATCTACAAGAATTCCTGAAATAAGGTAGGATGCGTGTTCTGATAGCTTCGTAAGATTTGTCATCTACTACAATTAGGTCGGCAGATAAGTAGGATAGAGTTGGATCTAGATTCTAATCCCTTACTCTTCAATAGAATAGATATCGTTTCGATCATTCGGTAACGTCTCACTTTTATCTAAATTTAATAGCAAAGAAATCAAAGTACCTCGAACAATACTCAGAAAAAGTATTAATATTTTAATAGGGGCAATACTTTTAATAAATAAAATTGAAACAATAAATCACGACAATGATGAATATAACTTAGAAACATTTAAAAGTAAAAAAATTGATTATTCATACTAAATTATTGGCAATAATAATAATAATAATAATAATAATAATAATAATAATAATAAATAATATTATTATTATTATTATTATTAACCGATGAATAATAAA
>AYEL01087313.1:0-35235 GCA_000484575.1 Olivierus martensii | reverse complement strand
TGTGTGTGTTTGTGTGTTTGTTTGTTTGTTTGTTTGTTTGTTTGTGTTTTTGTTTGCTTGTGTTTTTGTTTGTTTGTTTGTGTATTTGTGTTAAAAAAGAATATCTTTATTACGGAATTACAAAAAATATTGACTAGAATGACAGAGAACAACAAACAAGAAAAAGAAATCAGTTAATTAAATAAGACATTTTTATTGAACAAATATCCTCTCTAAGACAAATAGATAATTGGTAAAAATCCTATCTAAGAAATAAATTTAATATAAAAAATGTAAACAAAAATTTTTTAAATTCCTACATATCAGGGGTGGCCAACTTGTTTGTCATTAAGATCAACTTTATACGTTAACAATGAGTTTGCAATCTACCTTCGAAATTCTTCGTTTGATGGTGAGAATAGAGATAGGAGTCAATACCACATATCTCAAAATGACATTAGCCCAAAACGAGATATCTGGAAGCAGCGACGGTTTTTTCATTTTACTTTAAATCATAAATCTCAAACACAATACTTCACTTCAACTTTCACAACTGTCAATTCATAAGTGTCATGTTGGCATTGTCAGCAAATTAAAAATTTTGTCTAAATGCTCTGCTGCTACCGGCTATTCTGTTTTGGGACATACTCAGCAATAAAGCTAAACTTTGGCTTTAGTTGTCTAGAGAAGGCACTATGCAGTAAGAGAGTCGTCCGATAACTTACGAAGATCGACTACAAATCGTCCCGCGATCAACCTGTTGGCCACCCCTGCTATATATTAAAGAGATTTTTGAATTAATTAAAAGGAATCTGGATTTAATCAATATTTAAATAGTTCCAAATCTAAAAAATAAGATCATGTCTTGTGAGTCCCTTTTTTCTATATTCAAAAACAAAACTTACAAGAAAAGAAAGACTTAACAATACTTGGCAGCAGTTTAGAAATGACACTCATTCATGGTATTTACTAGTATTGAACATCAAACATCGATGTTTTGATATCGATGTTTGATGTTTTAGACATTGATGTTTAGAGGTCGATGTTTTATGAACATTGGTGTTTTGGTATCGATATTCGATGTTTTTTCTGTTTATGTAGTAGAATTGATATTTGGGTTAAGTAATATTATATAATATTTCTATAAAATGGAATTTTTTATAATTGGTGATGATTTTATTTAATTTTTTAGTTTTGCATTAGGAAAATCGAACAATCCATCTAGCAATATTGATTTAGTGCTTATATTTGCCACATGAGACACTTTATCATCATCATTTAATTAATATTTGAAATGCTTTCGGATTTTTTTTTAATTTCAAAGTATTTATACCTTTGTAGCTCAGTAAGTATACCTCCAGAAACATTTCTGTGGCAATATTTTGTTATAAATAAAAGTAATTTGCAACTTACATATATTATTCAAAAGAAATGAAAACTAGTGGTAATACCACGAATTTAAGGTGTCATCTTGAAAGCAAACATCCACAACTTCTTGGAGTTCAGAAAGACTTGCAGAAGGAAAAAAATGTTATCAAGACACTGAAGAAGTATCATTGTCACAACCTCTCCCATGAAAACAAAGAAAAATTTCTGTGATGTTTAGGAGCATTGAGGAGTTCAAATCAGATGAAATGCCATAAAATAACATAAATCAAGCTCATATTTATAGTGTATTGAGTATTTGGATGGTGACTGTTTTCAACATTTCTTAAAGACAATAGCATCTTCATACAAAATTCCTTCTCAATCAATGATTAAAAGACTAATTTCCAAGAAATATAGTAATATGGTATCTAAAATCAAACACAGAAATTTTGCTTATTAACAACTGATTTATGGACAGACATCCAGAAATGGAGTTACCAGAGCTTGACTGTCCACTTTATAGATGAGGAAAATAAACTATGCAATGTAATATTGAATAATCCAAATCTAGCCAAATTTCCCCCAGCATTTATTTTAGAATTAACTGCCAAATTAATAATTAATTTTCAAATTACACCACGGTGCCACCATCTGTTGGATTCAGAAATAGCGAAAATTCGTGCTTTAAATTTGTCCGGATTTACCTGCACGACCCTGTATATTCTTAATAAATATAAAGAACACAAAATTACAAGAATTGCAGATAAAAAAGGATGCTTTCCATATATCAAACCATTGGATCAGGGAAATTGATCTATGTCAGTTGCATTGACCAATAGCAGCATATATTGATGATTTATTGATGAAATGAATTTTGTAAGTATGAGTTGGTTATAAGTTGAAGCAGTTTTAAATCAAAGACTATCTATATATAGAATCAATAAATTTTGTTTAAAAAATTCATTAATCTAAATATGAAAATCTTGGAAAATCATTTAATATAAACCAAAGACATTTCTGTTAACACATTGAATACTACTAAAATATTTGTTTTAGTTATCATAGCATTCAGATATATTTTAATCCCTTGAGTGCTGTGGATGTTTTGAAATTAAGCCTAATTAATATGCAAAAAAAAAATAAAATTGTGACATATCTTAATTTTTGTTGAAATCTTTTGCATTTTCAGTATTTGTTGCAGATTATATTCTCTTTCCATGTATGCATTTTTTCTAAATTTTAATTTTTAAGTTTTTGTTATGTTTACAAGATCAGTGAAAACATGATTTTTTTTTAAGTGCAATTTTAACCATCCAACAAAATAATTGATATTTTTAGATAGCAACAAGTCTTCTGAACAAAATGAGAGATGAATGAAGAAATTCGGCCAAAAATTTCAGAAATAATTGATAAATTGCAAGTTACATAATATTTGTTTTGATTGAAGTTGTCATATAATTATTAAAAAAATTATATGAATTCATTCAAATATTATCATTTTTATTAATATTTCATATTTATTAACTTGTTCTTACTTCATTTACACAATTTTTCACAGTATTTTTTATAAATTTTATTTATACTAAAAAATCATAACATGCATGAAATGAAAATGGTCTCATCTGATATATAAACAGTTATTATATATTTTCTGTTCCTCTAATTAGATCACAATTGGCTTTTTGTAACTTTGGATCCAATGCCACTTACCCATGACCAAAGTAGGCTTGGCTGCAATTTCCTAGGAAACGAGTGGCCTCTCTGAAACAAAAGTGCCATGCCTCTTTAAATTGCCTGAGGGTATTTGTTTCATTTTTTGCAATTTTCTCCTAAATTTTAGTGAAATTAAAACAAAAAATAAATCATTACAATATATTTCAGTTTATTTTAACAGGATTAACCATTACTTTCTTATTATCTACAATATTTTTTAATTTTCAGCATTTATAGCTTATTTGAAGAAAAATTTATTTTCCCCCCCCCCAGAAATTTCCAAAATATCATTTATTGAATCACATAATTGGAATGAATTTGGCAGATTAGAATATAAAATCGGCAGGATGGGATAGAAAATTCTAAATTCTGTTGAGCTGTTCAAATATAAGCAATGTTTGTTTACATGTAATTTTAAAAAAATATTTTGACTGAAAAAATTTAGGGCTTACCATCAAAAGGACGTATTTTCAATGATGATTGCAAAAGCTGGATTAATAAAATCAGGATTGAATTTTTTTAATATTAGTTTTGTTTTTTTTTTCTACCTTGATGTCTATGGACTGCAAAGGCACTCAAGGGGGTTAATAATTTCATAAATTATAAACAACATTCTAAGGTTGTATTATTATGAAATTAAAAAAAAATTTAAAGAATTAAGTAATTTGTTTTCTGTATTTAAAAATATTTTTCTTTCAATACTATTTTATCAATTATTTCTTTATTATTGTATTATGTAATAAAAATCCATAAAAATCATCAAGTATTAAACATATTCAATTCTTTATCAATACTAATATTTTTAATATATGAAATTTTAGGTGATCATTGCTGCTGAACTTTTACGTAATGCTGATGAATTGGTCAAATGTAAAATTCATCCTACATCTATTATTAGTGGATACAGATTGGCATGCAAGTAAGTTTAGAGTTTTGTATTTAAAATTGTTTTGTGACAATATATTTGATTTTTAAATGATCATACTTCATCAATTGTGAAATTTAATAATTCCTCTCTATGGACAGATAAGATCTATGGATAGATAGAACTAGCCAAATCTTATGTGATCCATAGATAAATAAATATGCTCTAATTAATTTTTTAAGATATGATCTCAGTTTCAAAAACTGGCATTATCTGTTTGATCAATTCTTATTTTAAAATAATTTTTGAATATTATTATTGATTATAAAAGTTCTTACTACAAAATCTATATGATATATATATGTTTTTATTGCAAAGTTTGAAAATAAATTGGTGAAAAGACTTTGAAATTTGAAAAGCTTTGTTATAATTTTATCAAATATGATCAAACTATCCAAAAAGAGAGAAGAAAATTCTCTAAAATGGAACATAAAACCAAATTATTTCTTAGATTTTTGTATTTCTGTAAACAATTTACAATTAAAAAACATTAATCATAATACAAAAATTTAGAAATAGAGACAAAAAATAAAAAAATATATTCATAGGCTTAGCTACCAGGAAGAGAAGAGGTGGAAAGACTAAACTAATATTAAAGGTGGGTAGGACATTAGAAAAAAATAACACTTTAGTTTCTCTTGATATATAAATTGATTGCTTCCTATCCACAATCAAACACAAAAATTTATAGAAAAAAGCCTTTCAATGATAGTTTAATTCTTAGCACATATGGATCAATTATGATTTTGACTTCATACATTGCATAATCTTTTAAACTTTTAAATAATAATAGTACTAACTTCAAGGGAAATATATCCAAATAAACCTAAATTATCAAGCCAAATTTTAGCCCAAAGTATTTTTGATTTGTAAATTTGTATTTTTGATTTGTAAAATTAATAATTATTCTAATTACGAGATGGCGCTAACATTAGTTCAAATAATTATTCTAATTACGAGATGGCCCTAACATTAGTTCAAATTATTTCAAATCATTAAAATTATTCCGTTACGGTTTCAAGGGCTAAAATTTGGCTTGATGATTTACGTTTATTTGCATAATCTTTTATCCATATATACAAATATATAACATCATTTAAGTTTCTTTAGTTAGTTAGGTAATAATTAGTATTTGAGCTTCCTCTAACATTTTATTACTCACATTAGGAAGGTGGTTTGGATCAATTTACACAGAATTTTTTAAGTAGATGTGCACAGTAATTTTTATTTTACAATTTATCCTCCCTGTAGATGTCAGAAATCTTCTGCAGTTATATATGCATGATCACACTTGTCATTCATATGCATCTGCATTTTTCTGACAACACAATAAAGTCATAATTTCATTGTGATGTCATAAAATTATGTCAAAGATGAGATGTTTTTATAATATATATAATTTTACAATAATATACAGGGTGATTATAAAATTTTGATCCATTTCTGTGAAAAACAGATATTAGAATCAAATCAATAATGATAATGGAAATCTTAACACATAGTAACACATAATCCATCAAAGTTTTCACTTAGCCTTATTCCACATGACCACCATGCAGTTCCATACATGATTCCCAGTGGCACACTGCTTCATGAAATGGTGTGTCTGGTTGGAGATGGTATGACCATTTTTTCAAGGTGAAAAACAGTCGTACCAGCTCAGTGGAGAATCTTTCACACTGTCGGATGTGGTATAGCCAACTCCCAACTAGTTAGCTTCCTGGTTGATGATTTAAGGCTTCTGGTAATTGCATCCTCTACCCATTGCACAGTCTCAACTTACACCCTGGGCCTACTGGAACATTTCACATCCTGCACAGTAACCTCTGCTCTTGAATTTCTGAAACAGTAGTCTGATATTAGCCCTAGTGGGAGCAGGTTTATGGTATTTGCATTCAAAATCCTCTTGAACCTCCTTATACATACCTCCTCTCAAACGTGCACAAACCATAGCTATTCTTTTCTCTCTGGATCTTTCTAATCACTTATAAATGAAAACCATAATCAGCGGTTTTCTCCAAAATGGATTGAAACTTCGTAATCACCCTGTATAATAATAATGTCAAAGATGACATCGTTGTGATGTTATAAAATACAGGGTGTCCGAAAAGTATCTTTACACTTTTAGAAAATTATTAAAAAGATACAAAGAAGGATGTGCACTTAAGATTTTTTGCATTCAATAAAGAAAGTATCAAGTTTTTTTTAAATGAAGTGGACACTATATGGCACCCATGATGGTGCCAAATATAGGTCTCTTCTCAAAATGGCTTCACTGCAGGAAATGGCGCAAGTTGTAGCATGATTTATCGAATTTAAATCTACAACACAGGTACAATGTAAATTTCGGTCTGCATATGATCGAAATCCACCTTCAAGACCAACAATTTATGAATGGCATAAGAGATTTATGACAACAGGTAGCGTTTTGCCAAAAGCGAAATCTGGTCGGCCTAGCAGAAGCTGCGATGATGTTGAACGAATTCATGAATCTTTTCATCATAGTCCTCATAAGTTGATTTTTTTTGGTGGCCCATCAATTACAAATACAGGTAGGCCTCAATTAGGGCGAATAATTGGTTCCATGAATTTCTTGCACTATTCGAAGTATTAACTATATGTAAAATATGGTAATTGGTTCTTGCTTTATAAGATTCCGGCCATTAGCCAACCTTCACGATGTACCACAATACTAACTTAACACTGTTTAAGAAATATTTATTTTCATATTTTATATCGTTATTCATCATCTAAATTAATAACTTACCAGCTTTTGCTTGAATGTTCGCTTTACTAATCGGTATGCGCTTTTGGTTGCAGTCTTCAATCCATACAGCTAAAAGACGCTCCATTTCTATTACAAAACTTCTATTTCTTGTAGTTGTTTGCAAACCACAATAAGTCGATGCAATTTTACTTTTCTCCTGTATTTCGTTTGCATGTTTTATGATATTCCGTACAATAGATTCAGGCATTTTGAGATCTGGTCCTATCTTAGAATTAGCGTGACTGCTTTTATGTCGCTCAATCACATCCATTTTTTGCTGTAGCGTAATCACTAACCTCTTCTTTTTTTCGTTTCCTGTTTTATCGTCAAAAGTGTTCTTCCTTTTATCCATTTCGATACTTTTTAAAAGAGAAAATTCTGTACTATACTGTATGTATACGATAGCAAAGCTAAATAATAGTACAGTAATGTTAAACAGTTAACGGCAAAAAGCCCATCTTTCTGATGTTTCACCCCTTCAAAATCGTGTGACCGTTCTTGGACTGCTCCTCGTCCGGTTTTACTAACCGAAAATTAACGGTAATTTGTTAATTGACATCATAAAAGGAGACTGAGCTTTGTTAGTAAGGCTGGTCTATGTTTACAACTCGCATTAATCGAATATTTGCTCGCACTAACTGAAAAACGGTATCAATTTTATAAGTCTCACTAATTGAAATCGCATTATTCGAACTCGCACTAATCGAGGCATACCTGTACCTAGATCAACTATGCATGATGTAGTGTTAAAAAATCGAATTACAGATACCATCAGGACTGTTGATTCTGTAATGCTTCACAGAACCTTGCTTGAAATCTCTTACTGACTCAATGTGTTGCGTGCGACTAATGATGCACATATTGAAATGTTATAAGAATTGTCAAAAAAACTTTGATACTTTCTTTATTGAATGAAAAAAACCGTAAGTGCATATCTATCATTGTTTTAGAAAATCATTAAAAAAACAGTGTAAAGATACTTTTCGGACACACTGTATTATAGGCATCAATATGATGTAATAATAAATAGTCAATGTATTATGTCACAGGTAAAAATTTATTTTATATGTGTGATGGCTATGTGCATTGCCTCTTAAATAGCCTGTATCTTGTGTTTGACCCACATATAATGTGTGGCACCAGTTGCACAGTGGATGACCGTGTTTCAGGATGGCAATATGCATAGCTGTCACACAGATAAAGTAAATGTTTACTGTTTACTGATATTTCAATGATGATATTGTTAGATTAAAGAAACAAGTGTTTGAGGCCATATATGATCTCTCTATGGTTTCTTTGCAAGATTTGAAAAAAATTATTGAAAGGAATTTTACTTTTGAAATTTGAAAAGCTTGGTTGTATATGTTATATAAATTTAATGATTTGAAACAGATTATTTATAATAAAAACATACTCTTATCGATTTTTTTTTTTTCTTAATAAATATACAATGTAATCTGTAAAACTTTATCCTTCTGAAAGTTTCTCCTTTGAAACTTTTACTATAGTTTAGTATCTGCTGCTGTTATTTGATGAATTTTTGTTGTTTTTCAAAATTTTTTAATATCAAATTACCAAGGTGATGATGAATTATTAATGAATATTAACATTTTTAAGTATTTAATTAAAATTTGTTCACAAACTAACATTTTCATTAGAATTGTATTTGAAATTATATAGTAAAATACCATTCATGGCAGTGATCTAAATTTGACTTTGGTTCACCCCATCAGTCAACAATGTGTCAAGAGTTATAGTTAAATGGAACTTTAAAAGATTAAGGTAGAATATATCAAGAACTTTTTAATACTTTTTAATACTTATAATGTTTCAATTGAAACTGAAATTCCTGAATGTGTCAAGAGTTATAGTTAAATGGAACTTTAAAAGATTAAGGTAGAATATATCAAGAATTTTTTAATACTTATAATGTTTCAATTGAAACTGAAATTCCTTTAACTAGAGTAAAAGTGCTGATTTGATTATCATGATTTTCTCTAGATAATTATTTTAAACATTTTAATCATTTAAAATTTTAACTCCTTTTTACAAACAAGCTGAAATCTTGTGTGTAATGTATTTAAGTAAAATGTTTATGCTCATGACATTTCAATAGATTTATTTGTAGATATTTTTGAATCTCTTATTTATTGTTTGTAACTGAACTTTTCCCCTTATCTGCATATTCAAATACAGTAAATACACTATATAGTTAATCCTCAACTTACAACCAACTTGTTCTTCCAATGGTGATGTTGTCAATAAATTCTTCCTTTGGTCAGTGCAAATGACTTAGGTTTAATTCCTGACTCAATGGTCTGATATATTGACAACATTCTTTCTTGTATCTGATTCTTGTAGTTTTGTGTTTTTTGTTTATTAAGATAATACATAGTATCCTAAAAAAAAACAGTTGAGAAATTTGTAAATTTTGAATATTTCAGACTTTTGACCATGTCTGACTTACAATTACAGGATTTGAAATTCTTAGTCTTCAACTTAAGGAGTTAGTTCTATCTGTATAATATTCTATTATTAATAAAAAAAAATTGTATTTTGGATTTTATTTTGGGATTATTTTTTATTGTTTGAGCCTTTAAATAATCTAAATAACTTCAATATCATTCATTTCAAATTATTTGAGATTTGTAAAATCTCGGTAGTTTGAAAGAAATGATATTGAGGTCACTTTAGATTATCTTGGATTGCACTTCTATTTTTTTATTAAATCATTATATCAAAAATCATAAAATGCCAAAATTAGTTATATACAATAATAAATCAATTTTCTTGATAGCTTTGACTCCATTTGTGTTTAGAAACAGTTGAATTTTCTTAATAATTAATTAAGAAAGCAATTAAAGCAATTTTGAATGTTTTTGTTTAATTATATACAAGTAGTTGTCAAATTTAAAGTTAATTTGTTTTTAGAGTGAACTCATTAAATACACTATAAATCAAGAATCAATTTTCCATTGATATAATTGCAATTAAAGTAATTAAATTAAAATCAGGTGTCCTGCTCTCAGCAATGCAATTTCTACAATAAAAATAAGTAAAAGCCAACAAAATCAATAGTTTGTTTATAAAATGACTTATTTATTTAAAGGAATGAAAGCATAGCCTTTAAAATCAAGGAAATTATAATAAATTATTTACTTAGAAATTACAGAACAAAGCACCTTACGCAGTTGGTTTTAAGTTGAAAACATTTTATTCTTAGTACTTTCAGTTGTGAGGAAGTTAACTTTGACCTATCCTATTTTATTTTATTATGCACTTTATTATTTATCGTTATTTTCTTATTATCTAACGTATTATATTTGAGTTTACGAGTTAACTAACTTCCACCTTCTCCGTCGTAGTTGGCAATCATGTGATACGGAATCGGAAACCGTCCTCTGGAAGAGCTGTCCCGGGTAATGACATCATCATCTAATCTAACTAAATTTACCACTGATCTGATATGTGAATATAAGAATGGTTCGTATCGATGTTTTGTTCGATATATAAATGAACTGTAAAGATGACATGAATGAATTACTCTGTAAGCTAATAACTTTGAACTTGTTACGTATAACTATGCAAATGAGCGAAGTGTGGGATTGTACGTCACTCGGTATAAAAGCCTATGGAAAAGTGCAACTGATGAGGTGTTGCTTGATAACTAGAGGTGTTGTCTTGACGTAAAATTGGCAAAAGTGACATTTGAGTTTCTTGTAAAGATCGACGATTGTTGGAAGTTTGTATCGGAGATGGAGGTAGTAGAATTAAGTAGTATTTAAGGTTCTTTCCTTTTGTGGATAATTGTTTGTTGATATTTGAATTGGATTAAACATGTTTTATCGATTTAATTTATTGTTGCTTTATTATAGTTCCAATAAAGCATTTATTAACACTTTTGTAAGTGTTTTGAGTCTAATAAATTTTATAGTTTTTTTACATTTAACTTGTTTTGAGAATTTCTTCAATTTATTAGTATAATTTTCTAACATCGTTGTTTGTTTTAGTCCTAACACTTAATTGGTACTTTAGTTGTAAGTTCCGATTTCTGGTATCGTTTCGTCTGTTCGACGTTACGTTGTTGTTAGATTATTTTGTAATTAATTATATTTATGTTAGAGTTTAGTTTAAGACCCGAACTCTGGAATTTGCAGAGTTGTTAGCCGTTAGGGTTAAGTAGAAATAGTATTATTGATATTTGTTCTTACCCGTGACTTTGCACGGTTATTACATTAACCAATAACTGAAAGTACTATGAATAAAATGTTTTCAACTTAAAACCAACTGCATAAGGTGCTTTGTTCTGTAATTTCTAAGTATATAGGATAAATGCAGTATAAAAAAAAGTAAATTATTTACAGGTATTTCTCAGTTTATGAAGATTATTGGACCTTTACTGCTAATTAAGTGAAAATTAGTAAATTAGAAATGTATTTCCCATTAATTCTAATGCAAAATTTTTAATTGGTTCCTGAATAAAAGAAAGTCATCATATTGATGTTAATGTATTTCCAAAACATTAATATAAATAAACTAATATAACTATTAGACATAATTATATGTTAAATACTGTCTATTTAGCCATTCAACTTTAAATTTCAGAATCACTATTTGCTGATTAATTTTTGAATTTAAATCTAATAAGGCAATAAACTTTTCAAATGTTGTAGTTTCATTAGTTAAAAATTTTTTAAATTTTCACCACACACTTAAATTTATGTAAAATTCTTAAAAATATTCATTCTGTAAATTATTAGCAAAAATAAATCCAATTTTCTGGAAATAAGTATTAAAAATTCATTAATTATAGATTTTATTGTGATAATTATTTTAATAAAAGTAATAGACACAGAACTATTTAAATTGTTACATTGATTAGATTTAGTATGTTTTATTACAACAAAACAATACTGGGATTTTTCAAATTTATATATGGATAAAAAAAAAGATTATTCCAGATGTATAAATCTGTGTAATTATTACTTTATAAAGTTAGTATTACATAGTTGCAAAACCTTTGGAAAAATGCAGTAAATATGTTATGGATAATCATATTGGCATATGTGAAGCACTATATTTGATACTGGATCCTCTGTAAAGCAGAAGTGATTTTTGTCTTAAAATCAATGTACATAAAATAATTTTGATATATCTGATACAATCAGTGGAGATCACTGATAGTGAAGTAAGGCATTGATTTAAACAAATTACAATGATTAATTGAAATTTGTATTTGAGAAAACTTTTAAATCTAGGAACTCAAATTGAGAATAATCTGTATTTATATAATGCAAAGTATTTTTGTAAAATTTCATAAAATTTATTCTTTCAGAGAAGCCTGCAAATACATTCAAGAACATATGACAATTAATGTGGAATGATGAAATAATTTCTTGGCAAAATGAAAAAGTGGTATAGATTTATGCTTTAAATCAAAAATTCATAAACTGAAGGGTACCTATATGTCATATAAATATTGAAGAATTTGTTTTTCATTATTACTGATAAGTAAACTTGATGAGCTTTCATACGGATATACTACTACATTAATAACAATTTACGAATAGAAGTTATTTATATAATATGCTGATAAAACTAGAGGGTGTAATATTTCATCTCTCAGCCACCATTTTAGTTTTTCCAAATTTTTAGCAGACAACAGTTCTTGCTACAAACCTAATTGTATTGTATTTTATGACTATATATAAATATAGTCATAAAATACAATGAAAAGGTTTGAAATGACTTTTTATAAATATTTAGCATTTAAATCAATTAAATTCATATCTTTGCTTAGTGTTTAGTTTATTGCAATTAATGTTCTTAATTTTAATTTATGTTTTTGAAATTTGTATTTGAGAAAACTTTCAAATCTAGGAACTCAAATTGAGAATTATCTGTATTTATATAATGCAAAAGTATTTGTGTAAAATTTCATAAAATTTATTCTTTCAGAGAAGCCTGCAAATACATTCAAGAACATATGACAATTAATGTGGATGAATTAGGACGTGAATGTATCATTAATGCTGCAAAAACTTCAATGAATTCAAAATTGATTGGACCGTATCCTTTATTTTTTCTATATTAATTTTAAAAAAATGTATTAGTTGTATCATAAACTGGAAGCAACTAGCATTAATATATTTTTCTAGTAATAAAACTATATATTAAGAATTTAATGTCAGTTTGCATATGAATCCAGAAAGATCTGGAATTCTATATATATATATAATGATCTTGGATAGACCATAGGTATAGAAACTGAAACTGAATTCAGATCCTTCTGGATTCAGTTTCAGGTCCCATGTCTCCATATTTTTAAGAGGATCAGGGTATAAATACCTGTAAAAAATCTGAAGATGACCCATCATAGTTGAACTTTACAGTCTATGATGGAATGTAAAATGGCCAGTCTCAACTGAGATTCCATAGCTTAATTAAAACTAACTATCTATCAATATAACTAGATATCAGGTTGATATTATATACTATATGATGCCCACTAGGGTTGCAGAGTCGGATAACAAATGATCCAACTCCGACTTCACCTTTAAAAAAAAATCTGATTCCGACTCCCTAAAATTTGTAAGATCTGACTCTGACTCCTGTATAGTTATAGTTAATATCGTATATGTATTTTATTATTTCAAGTGATTCTTCTGGCTACTTTATATTAATTTTATAGCACTTTGGCTGTAGATATTAGGTAGGCCCATGCTTTCTTACAATTATCCAAAATTTGGGCTGTGTATAGGTTGTTACAATTACAAAATCAACAAAACTGAGATAACAATTAGCAACTTTAATACACTGAAAAGAGAATGCATGTCTTTCTAAAATTATACATGATTTGTTTTATTGCTGTTGAAATTTGAATAATAAAAAAATCTCTCTCCTTGGAAGCATTTAGTCATGCCAAAATTACTTGGAATAGTTAGTTAGAAATTATATTTAAAGTTTTAACTAGTATAAATGCCTATTAAAATAAAATTAACACTGGATTAAAAAGTAAAAGCTTCCTTTTAGAGTTTTAAATTTTAATTACATACCAAATAGGCAAATATCAAAATTAAATTTAAACATTATTTCTAATAAACAAAATAGCCTCAGTAAGTTCATCTGTCATTGCAGTTCTCTGATCAGAGTGAGGAAAATAGTCTCTCTATGCTGATCTGTGTTGGAGGCAGAGCTGTAACAAGAAGCGCAACATCTTTTACAATTTCAGGATATTTAGAGATGGCCTCTCTAACATTTAATTTAGATTTTTTGTCAAAATGTTCAACTTCTATTAGAGCTTTGTTAAATTCCACTTTGAAATTTGCTATTTGCGATATATTTGTAGGTTTACTTTTTTCAGTATCAGACTCGAGTTTTCTTCTTTATTGGCGCTGGAGATGGTCTGCTTGATCCAATGTTTCAAAATCAGTTTCATCATCTGTATTTGCATTGGACATTAGCAAAAATTCAATATAAATCCAAAGTCTGGATAGGCTTATACATAGGTTTTGCATTTTACCAATTTTCAAACTCTGAAGTCAGGGAGTCATCTAATATTTAAGTATATACGGTAATTTAGTAAATTTAAATTTAATTCTAATTTTTCTTTTATATATGGTATACAGGGTGCGTCAACTAAATCCGGACAAAATACCGCTCTTCCGATCTAAAATTTTATTTAACAAAAAGAATAAAATTATGAGAAACATTTATAATTAAAAAATTTTATTTAACAAAAAGAATAAAATTATCAAAATTATCATTTTCATATTACTTTGGGATCCCTTTAGATTAAAATGTAATTCCCTTCTGCCTCAGTTACTGCCTTGATCCTCAACCAGAAACGATTACATGCCCTGCGCAACGCCTGCTTGTGGGATCCCTTTAGATTAAAATTACTCAATGTAATTCCCTTCTGCCTCAGTTACTGCCTTGATTCTCAACCAGAAACGATTACATGCCCTGCGCAACGCCTGCTTGTCCAGGTTCGAAAATGCCTCCTCAATAGCAGCCTGGAGAGATGCCACATTAGGATGTCTCGAGCTATTAGAGACCCTTACAACAAAGCTCTATACGTAGTAGTCCAAAGGATTCAAATCTAGACTGTTGGAGGCCAGAATTCTTTAGACCAAAATATATCCACGTTGCCTGACAACCAGTTTGCAATAAATGACTGGTGTGCGCAGGTGCGCCGGCCTGCTGGAAGATGTAGGGTCTCCCGGAAGCCACAGTTTTCCATCCAAGGTTTCACTATTGTTGTAAGAACATGCAAGTAAACTTCTTTTGTTATGGTTTCCCCCTTTCCAAAGACGTGCGACAGCATGATGTCACCTTCACTGGAAACAATACCCTTCGTCCTAGCTATTATGGGGACATCTTCAAGGTCATAGGCAAGCCAGCCTAGCTATTACGGGGACATCTTCAAGGTCATAGGCAAGCCAACGGTAGACGTGCGGCGGCATGACGTCATCTTCACCAGAAACAACAGGTAGGATGTGAACACTGGCCGGAAACTTCGTCCTAGCTATTACGGGACATCTTCAAGGTCATAGGCAAGCCAATGGTCATTTCTCCAGTTTACTTTAAGGGAAACTTCATCCTAGCTATTACAGGGACATCTTCAAGATCATAGGCAAAAACTTCGTCCTAGCTATTATGGGGACATCTTCAGGGTCATAGGCAAACTGCATCCTAGCTATTACAGGGACATCTTCAGGGTCATAGGCAAGCCAACGACCTGAAACTTCGTCCTAGCTATTACGGGGACATCTTCAGGGTCATAGGCGAGCCAACAGTCATTTCTTCGGTTTACTTTGGCTCAACAGTAAAAATTTTCCTCATCAGAAAAAAATCTGATGCGTCCTGCACTTCATTCTTCATTGAATACAGAAGCAAGTTGCAGCAAGCAACTCTTTGTTTTATCGGCATCAGACAGCATCTGTCGTACTTTTATGATGTAGGACTTGTACCGTAGGTCCTCTTCCGCAATTTGATGCATTGTGGCCTCACTCACACCCAATGTTTTTGCCAACTGCCTGAGAGATTGCCCTGGGTCTTCTGAGATGAGTTCTCGAGCCCTTTGGACAACTTCTGGTGTCATTGACGATCTCTTCCCAGAATGGCTCTTCCTTGTGGGTTGGGCAGAACCTTTCAGACTTCTCTGAAGCTGCATATCTAGCAGCAACATCATAAATTGTCAGACTTCTCTGAAGCCGCATATCTAGCAGCAACATCATAAGCTGTCAACTTCTCTGAAGCCGCATATCTAGCAGCAACATCATAAACTGTCAATCTGAAGCCGCATATCTAGCAGCAACATCATAAACTGTCGATCTTGGATATTATCTAGCAGCATCATAAACTGTCAATCTTGGATAGTTAAAGAACCAAATTATTTCGGTAGGTGAACATCCAGCACAAAGGCCTTCAATTATCGCTGCTCTCCGATTATATTCTGCACTCGATCTTAACTGATCACCTATTATCGCTGCTCTCTTATATTCTGCACTTGATCTTAACTGATCAGCCATTTTGAACTTATCCTCAAACACATAGTCTGTCTGGCTTACTAAAACGTCAGCAGCATCGTAGCACTGACGCGAAATTCAATTTGAAATTTGTCCGGATTTAGCTGACGCACCCTGTATATTTACCCTCCGGCAGAGTAAGAAGAGCACTTGTTTGGTACACTGGAGTTGAGCACAAACAGAAAATCCACATCATTGGCTGAAATGAGCCAACATACTGCACTTAAAAATTAAAATGACCTCTTATCAAACTAAATATGTTACATTGGCATTAGAGCAGATACCTTAGGCTACCTTCAATAACCGTCATTCATTGTCTGTTTTTTATTTCTTATAACTTGGTGTGTAAGAGTGCTTGTCTTGGCCTATGAGTTAGGCTATGGACTATATTTTAATCATTAATCAGAATCCTATGCCTAAGTTTCAGTTTGGCATAGGACCACAACACTTTCCATAAAATAGTTTAAATATGGCTCTAAAAGGTAAAAATTTATCACTTAGAGTTGAGATTCATAAATTAACTAATAAACACTATAGGAGCTTTTCATAAATTTAATTAATAAGTTATGAATAGTATCAATTATCATTAGCCTTTAATAGTTAGAAATGATATATATATAGCTCTAGCCCTATGTAAGTAGGGACTTAAGGAGTCGGTTGTTTTTTCCGACTCCGACTCTGCAATCCTGATGCCCACTTGCTTATTCCATGATACTAAGACTTTATAAGATATGCTCACTTTGTGGACTCATTTTCAAAGCTTGTGTGCATGACGTCACTCAGTGACAAACTTAAAATTTCTTCGCATCAGCACTTTAGTTCAGAGCCGAAGCGATAATTTTATTAAATTTGAAATAAACAGTTATTGAAATTTTAAAATTAACTTAATGAAAAAATGAAGTACAGTATTTGATGAACAACTAAATAAAAATTATTATACTAATGATGAATGGTTTATTTATCGAGTAGTTATTGTCGAGAAGTAGGATTTTAAAAAAATAAATAAATAAATATGTTCAGCAGAGAGCAAATATAAATATATTTTTAATTTATATTTATTATTATTATATTTTTTCCTAAAAAATCATAAATCAGTTTTAAAATCCACATTTTTTTATTTTCAATTTTTATGATTATATTGAATACAGATAACAATATTACAGTAATAACAAATAATAATATCCCACATTAACAGTATTTATTAACAAATAAGAATACCTATACCTTATAGGTATTCTTAATTTTTATCACTAACAACCACTGGCTTTTTCTCTTAGAATATAATTTTTACTGTAATATTGTTAAGTATTGGAGAATTAAAATTATAATATATAACAGCAATTACTAAAAAAGTAATTTTTAAATTTTCCAAAAATTTAAAAATTAAATAACAAATAATTATATAAAATACATTAATATCAGAAAGAATTTTTTTAACAACAGACATTCTTGAGTATCAGAGATTAGAGAAAATATAGAAATAATAATAATAATAAAACTTTCAATGATTTTACTTAATTAATTTTGTAAATTTGTGCTTCTGGATTATTGAAAGTTCTTTCTTCTCTTTGTTTAATTTTTTCAATCGAAAATACATTTTACATCTAAAAAATAGTCTTTTGGCTTCATCACTTAAACTTACATGTTTGGCACAATTCATATGCTCCTCTATATATTTATTTAAAATTTTCAGTGAATTTCCATTAATACTTTCAAAAATATGATTCAGTAAGCTACATTTATTTAAAAAGTCTTCATTTGGTTTATAAAGACCCACCTTCTGATAAATGATTTATCCAAGTAAAAGACGAATCATTCTTTTGTGAAAGAGAACGTAAATTTTCTTTTTTCGCATTTTGAAAGCTATAAATCCAGCTATGTTTTCCAGATCATTCAAGCTCACTGAAATCATCACTTTCCTTATTTTCAATATTGAAATTATTTGGTTTATAAAGACCCACCTTCTGATAAATGATTTATCCAAGTAAAAGACGAATCATTTTTTTGTGAAAGAGAACATAAATTTTCTTTTTTCGCATTTTGAAAGCTATAAATCCAGCTGTTTTCCAGATCATTCAAGCTCACTGAAATCATCACTTTCCTTATTTTCAATATTGAAATTATTTGTGAATTATTATTGATGTGTAGTTTGTTAAATAGTTCTGCAATGACTGTTTTGGAATTATCTGGTTCTATAAAATTGACATTTTCAACTAAGTTAATACCTTCCACTAATAAATTACGCGTTTCTTTTGTGGAAATTACATTTCATGAATTAGAAATTACTTCATCATTTCGTCCAAACAAATAATTCCTAAGACGATATTTAAACTGTAAAGCAGTTGGATGATCATGCAAACCACCAATAGCTCTTAAAACTGAAAAAAGGTTTTCTAATGGATCTTGATTTAAATTATATGTTAAAACATATTTTACTTGAAAATCTGTGTATAAATCTTTATACAGCATTTGCAAAGAAGTAATATTCATTATAATTCCTTTCTGAAAAGGACATTTTTCTAGTTGAATTAATTACTTTTAAATCAGATATCATTTTTTCCATTTCATGCAATATTTCATTTTGTCTGTCTAAAGCTAAACCATAGGCTTTTATTCTCTCTTTCGAATCAGTATTTGGTATTTTTGAATTGAAAATATCAAACCAATCATTGATTATTTTAATAAAGTTTGAACATTCTAACCAATTATCACTTTGAAGTAAGCCTAGAGATCCCATTCGTGTAAGTGCACATGATATGGTATGTGAAAATAATTGTGTAGCTAATTTTACTTTGTCTTTTTGCACCTTTAACTGTTAAATGATTTGAAGTGATTTTGTTAACAATATTTAAATCTAATTTATCAGTATTACTTAAAAGTTCAACAATTGGTTCTATTGTAATATGTTTGCTGTTTATAAAATATCCATTGTCTATAAAATGATTCCTCAAAAGCTTAATTAAATCAGGCGTATCACCAAATATATAGACATTTTTATTACTCACTGGATTGTTGAACCATGGTTTTTTTCAGAAATTCCTAAATCATTTCAAAATCCTCTGTTACCACCTCCTAAATCTTTTCAAATAGCATAAACAGGATAATCAATTTCTTCCACTTTTGTAATAATTTCAAATAATAATTTTTTTGTCAGTTTGCAATCATAATTGTAAAATATTGGTTGTTTCCAACTACTACATATACCACGAGCCATTACTACTTGCACATAATTTGATGGATTTAAAGTTGAGTCTATTTTCTTGTCATATTCATATGCTCTTTGAATTTTCATTTCATCAGCTAAAATAATACAAGCTTTTTCCATTTTTGATAAGCTTGCATTTTTCATTAATGTCAATACAGTATTTAAAATACCTACAATAAAAAAATAACAATTAGAAACCATGACAATGAAATCCAAAATTATAAACGAGATAACAAAACTATTTTCACTATTTTGTTATAAAAAATTTCTTACAAATGCACTTGTTACATGAATCACAATAAATTCACCTGGTTGAATATTTATTTTTCCTGCCCATCTACGGAAAGTGGAAACTCCTGGCAAAGGATAACCTCTTTTCCGAAGTAATTTAAAACATTGTGGTCCTGCTGCATATAATGAAATTGCACTAGCAATATCATCAACAGTCTATTTAATTTGAAAATGGTTACTACATTTTAGTTTACGAATTTGCCCTTTGGTAAAAATTGATTTCATTGATTCTATCTGTAATTTTAGCTGTTGATTAATGGCTTTTAGTTTTTTTATTTTCTTCAAGTAGGTGTTTATTTTCTTCATCTTTTCCTCTATTATTTGATAAAAAAATTTTGATTTGAAAGTTAAGGAAATTTGTTTTTTCTGAATTTTATCTAAACACATTATAGAAATACCTTTCAGTTTGAGTTGCCACATTTTCTGTGGATGAATTTATCTCATTTTCAATATTAAAGTTATTATATTCATTATCAGTGCCATTCAAATTGGTAGCATAATTACCATTATCATTGGGTGTATGTAATCTAGAAAATAATTTTAAAATTAAATACATGTAAATAATTATTACTATTTCAATATAAATGTTATAGAATGGGTACTTACTTATTTGTTTCTTCAATTAAGACATTAAGATTTTTCTTTAAATGCCTATTTTTTAATCTTTGTGTTTGTCTTATATTTAAAGCATTATTTGCCGAGTTTGTTGAAGTTGCAAGTAAATGTAATGATGGTATTGCATAAGGCTTTAGTTTTCCCTTATTTGGTGAATAATTAACTAATTTATATTTTAGGCAATAATCATCTTCAGAAAAATGTGCACTACAAATTCTGGCAGTTTTAATATTAAATTTATTCTTTCTACAACATCTGTTAATCCATGTATCGCAAATTTTCTTGTCTTCAGGAAACAAAAAATAACGATAATTTGCTGAATGCCTACACTTGCTACAACATCTGTTAATCCATGTATCGCAAATTTTCTTGTCTTCAGGAAACAAAAAATAATGATAATTTGCTGAACGCCTACACTTGTTGTTGTTGTTGTTGCAATTGAATACCACACATATAACCATTATTCAATAAAATATTTAATAAATGCGGCAAAAGGGTCGAGTTATAACAAATAATCCGATAAACTTGAACAATAAAACTAAATTTTAACATGTTGTATAAGCTACTATGCAAACCATTTGTCACTGCATGACGTCACTAAAATAAATATGGCAGACAACCTGCACTTGAGCTTTGCAAACCATTTGTCACTGCATGACGTCACTGTAAAATAAATATGGCGGACAACCTGCACTTGAACATATCTTATAAAGTCTTAGTATCATGTGTTTATTCAGTCAGTGCAATATTCCAGATGGCATTGTTATGCTATCTATTAAACTATACCATACAAATTCTCCTTGACTTATAACTATGATTTTCATCAGTAAATTCAGTGATTGGTCAGTGCAGTTCACATGTGTACCCAACTATGCATAATGGACTGATATACTAAAAACGTTCTTTTATGTTTGGTTCTTGTTCATTATATTTATTTCAATAATATATAATGTTCTAATAAAGATTAGTAGTGGCAAATAATGAATTTTAGGCATTTCTGATTTCTCTAACTTATGATGGCAGAAATTAAACCAAATCCTGTCATAAATAGATGACTACTTATATTTATTTTTTTTGAATTATAATTATTTGCTAATTATTCTATATTCCTTTTTGCATCACATTTTAAAATATTGAATATCAGACAAAAATTGAAGGCTATTGTAGTTTAAAATTAATATCTAATTTTAAATCTATCAGACTTTTTCTGACCCAGTTTTGAATCTTAGAAAATGTTCTAACATAGAAAGCAAGCTATTTCATTGCATTTTACAGTCTAGAATTGAAGAAAGTTTCTTAACCATTTCTTCGTTTACATGTTTTTATAATATGTCGTCATTTTTTGTTGGTGACTTGAGAAATATTTTGATTACTTTTCGTATTTTGTTTGAGAGAAATGCAAATTTACATTTTGTGCAGAATTTGTTTGTTAGCTAGTTACCGCATCCTGTATATATATTCAGTATCTCTGTCGGAGTTGTCAGAATACTCAGAATTGTCTTCAGCTGATTCAACAGATTACAGTTCATCTTCAGTTTCATCTCAAATATCTCTACTATATACTATATCTCTACTACTATATCATTTCTGTTATACAGAACTTTGATCACAGCCTACTGGATTCCATATGAATTAATATCTAATTTTAAATCTATCAGACTTTTTCTGACCCAGTTTTGAATCTTAGAAAATGTTCTAACATAGAAAGCAAGCTATTTCATTGCATTTTACAGTCTAGAATTGAAGAAAGTTTCTTAACCATTTCTTCGTTTACATGTTTTTATAATATGTCGTCATTTTTTGTTGGTGACTTGAGAAATATTTTGATTACTTTTCGTATTTTGTTTGAGAGAAATGCAAATTTACATTTTGTGCAGAATTTGTTTGTTAGCTAGTTACCGCATCCTGTATATATATTCAGTATCTCTGTCGGAGTTGTCAGAATACTCAGAATTGTCTTCAGCTGATTCAACAGATTACAGTTCATCTTCAGTTTCATCTCAAATATCTCTACTATATACTATATCTCTACTACTATATCATTTCTGTTATACAGAACTTTGATCACAGCCTACTGGATTCCATATGCTAAATATAATTGATGATTTAGAATGTGACCCAGTGAATAAATACAAAAAAGTTTAATATAATTATGTACATAATTTACCGAATTACTGGTAAAAACAGTGTATAATTACCGGTAACCATTTAAGGTTAAAATTTGCAATTTACCAGTAAACCAGTTTACCAGTATTGCAATCCTTATTAAAAATTATATACTTCAATTTAAATATTTAGTTAATTATTTCATAGTTAACAAATTTCATCTTAACTATACTAGTGATGCTGATTTTTTTGCTGAAATGGTGGTTGATGCTGCCATGGCAGTCAGAGTTTCAGATGGAAAAGGTGGTTTTAAATATCCTATTAAAGCTGTTAATATCTTAAAAGCACATGGCCGTAGTACAAGAGAGAGCATATTGGTGCAGGGATATGCCTTAAATTGTACTGTAGCATCACAGGGTAAATAAATTTTTAAAATTTAATAAATTTTAATGTTTTAGTATTAAAAATAAATATTTTAAAATTATTTTTAGCTATGCCAAAGAAAATAACTGCTGCTAAAATTGCTTGTCTTGATTTTGGACTACAAAAAGTTAAAATGCAGTTAGGAGTTCAAATTTTGGTAACAGATCCAGAAAAATTGGATGCTATTCGCCAAAGGTAAGAAATGTTAATTTTTTCATTGAGAACATTTATTCAAATTTTTTTAGCCTATTGTTTAGTTGAGATAGTTAAAATATCAACTAAATAATATTGTATTAATATATTTAAGAAAATATAGATTTAAAAATTTTCTTGTTAATACTCAAAAAATATATTAGACTGAAAGCTATTGTAAAGGCTATACAGATTGATTTTCATGATGACTAAGATCAGAAACAAATAACTTGGAAAAATTTCCATTTAGAAATAAATATATCAAAATTAATTTCATTCTCAATAAGATATAATTTTTTGTGTATTGCAAATTATCAAAAATGTGCTATAGTTTTATATTCCAATATTTAAAAAAGGATTACATGTTTTCCCCTCTACACCATTTTGCTTATAGCAATGATCTGCATTAATACCTGTTTTGCTAACTGAAAAAAATCATAAGAGGATTTTTTCATTTATGAAAAACAGCAAAATGTGATGATGACTCACTGCAAAACAAACTCTGAATACTATTACAATAGCAACATGCAATTCTGAGCAGTGAGGGTGGCAATGACAAGCGCCTTTCCCAGGAACTATGTTCATTATCAGTTGCGATAACTTTGAACTGTGTCTGAATATCTTTTGCTTTATTCTTGATTTATTTTGTGCATCCATTCACAAGATATGTCCTTAGGTATCAGAAAATTCTAATAGAGCTCATAAGGATATTATTCTTAGCATAAAACTGGACATATTCCAAATAATAATATAATACAATGTATGTTGTTTGAAATGATTTGATGGGTTATTTTTTGGTGTGGGTTGGGTTAGGTTAGATTAATTAAACCACTATATTTAGGCTTGCCATACGTCTGGGATTAGCCTGGACTGTCCTGGATTTCAATAGTTGTCTGGATTTTGTCTGGGGTTTTAAAATGTCTTGGATTTCAAATTTTCTTCAAGTATCTCTCAACATTTATAATATATATGAAAAATCCACTTGCTTTTATATATTAACGAAATTCTTAACAGCACTAATAGCAAGTAACACAAATTTTAATTTCGTAAAACGTTTTTGGATCTGTCATCAATCCCTTCATCAAATGAAATGAAAAGTCATATTATATTTACTCAATTATTTTATTAAAATAAGAGGAACATGTACAACAACAGGAAATGCACCCAATTACGAATGAAAGTGACAAGTAAAATCGTCACTTTCATAACTGGAGCCAAGTTTCAGAGAATCATTGCCAATGTCTAGTCCAGTTAGCTGTTTCTTTTGCCCATCATCTGATTTATCTTATTGCACATGTACAACATTTGTGCCCATGTCACTCTACACAAGTGCTATTTAACACAATAAAAGAGTCTACAGAGCTAAACAAAAAATGCCGAAGTTCTTAACAGCATTAATAGCAAGTAACACACAAATTTTAATTTCGTAAAACATTTTTGAACCTGTCATCGATCCCTCATCAGTACAAGTTTCTTAAGCATAGAACTATCTAAAAAAGAATAGAAGATTAGAACGTATTACAAAGTTCAGTTAGAACAACTACTCTTCTAGGTACAATTTAAAAATTAAGGAATTAAAACATAAGAATCTACATTAACAGAGTATAAATATAAAATATAATTATAAATAATAATTTTTTTATATAACACCATAGAGTGCAAAAGTCCACAGTCTTGGAGCTTCCCATATCCTTATCATAAGTGTTCATAATTTTTTCTAAATTTCCTTTTGACAGGATAAATAAATTATTAATAATAAAATAAACACGATGAATTACTTTTATATATTTTTAATTACGGATAAATAAAGATTTCACTATTCGTACGAATAACCATGAGAGTCACTGTATATATACACTAGGAATCTAGATAAGAGGCTCAACGAATATAAACAGGACATTACGGCAGGAAGGCTGTCCACGGCCCTGGCGGTTAAAGCATATGAGCAGGATGTGATGATCAATTGGGGGAACCACTATACTAAAATCTATCTATGATGGTAGGGGCCTCACTACTATAGAAGCCATTGAATTGGAGAAGTTAGCACACATTCAAACTACAATTAATGACAGCCGCCCAGTAATGCTACGGATAAATAAAGATTTCACTATTCGTACGAATAACCATGAGAGTCACTGTATATATCCTAGTATAATATCTAGTATGATCGATTGGGGAGGGAACCGCTATACTAAAATCTATCTGATGGTAGGGGCCTCACTATCATAGAAGCCATTGAATTGGAGAAGTTAACACACAAACTACAATTAATGACAGTAACCCAGTAATGTACCTCCATCATGGAAATGGTGTGCGATTAACGCACTGTAATGAACGTTCAAAATAAATATGCTTTGTCCAGATAGTCCAACATCATTTACTAATGTCTGTACTATGAAGGATATGCTTTAATAGTATATGAACACTTATGATAAGGATATGGGAAGCTCCAAGACTGTGGACTTTTGCACTCTATGGTGTTATAATTATAAATAATAATTTTTTTATATATTTTATATTTATACTCCGTTAATGTAGATTCTTATGTTTTAATTCCTTAATTTTTAAATTATATCTAGAAGAGTAGTTGTTCTAACTGAACTTTGTAATATGTTCTAATCTTCTATTCTTTTTTAGATAGTTCTATGCTTAAGAAACTTGTACTGATAAGGGATTGATGACAGGTCCAAAAATGTTTTACGAAATTAAAATTTGTATGTTACTTGCCATTAATGCTGTTAAGAACTTCGGCATTTTTTGTTTAGCTCTGTAGACTCTTTTATTGTGTTAAATAGCACTTGTGTAGAGTGACATGGGCACAAATGTTGTACATGTGCAATAAGATAAATCAGATGATGGGCAAAAGAAACAGCTAACTGGACTAGACATTGGCAATGATTCTCTGAAACTTGGCTCCAGTTATGAAAGTGACGATTTTACTTGTCACTTTCATTCGTAATTGGGTGCATTTCCTGTTGTTGTACATGTTCCTCTTATTTTAATAAAATAATTGAGTAAATATAATATGACTTTTCATTTCATTTGATGAACTATCATTAACAATATACATGATGGAATTAAGAAGAGGGAAAAAGTCTCCCATATAAGTGTCCTGGATTACATCCAGAAAATTATGGCAGCTCTACAATATTTGCATGACCATCTGGCAGCTGATATTTTAGAGCCCATCACAATCTGTCCAATAACTATTAATTCTCTATTCCACATTGAATATTTATAATTAGTGGAAATAATTTAATTTTGTGTGTATATTTATTAAAAAGTTCATTTTTAATAGACAGTATTGATTAAATAATAAAAACAAAAAATTAAATATATCGGAGAGAAATTTTTTTTTGTTAAAATTAGAAAATAAAATGTTTTAAGAACAAAAGGCAGTAATCAAATTTCAGGAAACTATAAACAATGAAAACATATAAAGAGAAGAAAAACTTCCAATTTGAAGGAACTATAGTTTGAAGTGGCAGAGCAAGCAATCTTCACCGTATGGAATTTTAATTTGAAATGGCGGCATATCAGGCTATTGTATTTTATGTGACTGCTAACTCAAATATACAATATAATGTCTGAGTGCAGTATTAAACTATATTGCAATAGTATAGTTTGAAGTGGCAGAGCAAGCAATCTTCACCGTATGGAATTTTAATTTGAAATGGCAGCATATCAGGCTATTGTATTTTATGTGACTGCTAACTCAAATATACAGTATAATGTCTGAGTGCAGTATTAAACTATATTGCAATAGGGGCAATCAATTGATTAATCCAGGGCTGGGGTGTCGGCAGGAAAATGTGCCGACACCGACATCTACATTTTTTATTTTGCCGACACAAACTCCTCTGACACTACACACTCATACTCATACACACTCTCTGCTGATTTTTAGAACACATTTTTATTCAATATTTATTACTGAAAAAAATTATTTGCCTGAAAAAGAAAATAATTTTTTAAATTTAAACCAATAAATTATGAGCAGTGAGAAAGTTATTGACGACACTGACTCCCCAGCCCTGGATTAATCATATGGAAGCTTTTGACTTTCAAGCAGAAGACAAAATTGACTTAGGATTCCACCCCTTGAAAAATTGTGTTCTGGCACAGTTTGTCTATTTTCTCTGGCTGACCTCCATGGATGTAGGCAATATATGATAGGGCCTGCAATGGCACTGATATTAGCAGATGTTGAGAACTGATGTTAAGAAAAACTAATGTCATAACATCTATGAATTTAGTGTTTTTATTTGAAAATTATCTCTCCCATAAATCATGACATATAACTGCTGTGTAACATTTTCTAATTAAAATATACAACTGAATCATGCTTTTAATTTATTTCATTCCTTTATTGAAAATACAGTAATGATTAGATGACAAAAATTACCAAATATGCTTGACTCTAATTTGTGTCACTGATGGGTTCTTCAAAAATGTGATGCAGACTGAAATAATGAAAATCAAAATATGGAAGATAAAGAACTGGCACTACCATTTTCAACAAACAAATTTGCGAGAGGCATCCACAGTGTGTATAGTACACTTCCTTCATATTTGGAACAGAAACTAAACAATATAGTATGCTGCTACTAAAGAGAAAAGGTTTTCAATATGATATAAAGAATAAAAAGTGTAACAATATGCCTATCTTTTCCTGTAGCCACCATATTGATATAAAATCAAGGAAACTAATTAAGCATTGCAGATTTGAAGAAATAAATTAAAACAGTGTATTTAAATAAAATAATTTTAATGTAATTGTTTATAAAATTTTAATTATGCTATATTATTTGTTATATTTGGTTGCACTAATGGCAATAAAAAAACATCAGGAATACAATTTTATGAATTGCGTAAAGATGCCAAATATTAATATAAATGGATTTTGTTTGTACAGGGTCATGCAGGTAAATCCGGAAAAATCGTGATGTAATTAAAACGACAAAATTGCAAGAATAAATTTATTATAAAGAAAACTACATAAAAACATATTTACATTATTTACAATTGCAGTTACTCTATGTAGCTGCCATCTGATGCTTCAACCTTTTCTAGGAGGGTCCGGAAACTCTGACACGCACGCTTCACCCCTCTGTCTAACAAGGTCATGACCTTGATGATGGAAGCTTTTAGGGAGTCTTTGCTGTTGTTGTGGTTTTTGTTGACCTTTGATTCAACAACGCCCTTACACGTAATAGTCGAGGGGATTGCAGTCGGGGCTTGAGGGAGGCCACAACTCAGGCGACCAATGGTATGGGAGACTGCGATGACAAATCGCCACTCGATCCATATCGGTGACAAATCGCCACTTGATCAAATCGGCAACAAATTCGTCACTTCTCTTACAGTCAGACCGCTTTCGATGTTTGACCCAATCAGGAATGATTTCCTCCATCTCAGACTCCCTGAATCTCTTTGCTAGGTTATAAACCTGCGTCTTCTTGTAACCGAGCCACTTGATTATTTCTTGCGTCGACTTTCCGGCGTGAAGAGAATCGAGTATAGCCACTTTCCGATTGTGCTCTGCGCGTGCTGATGATGCGGCGGCCATTTTGTGAATGTCTAGTCTCTAACAAGGTCACTACCATGTCACGTGCAAGTATAGCCATATTGCCGCCGTGCTCTGCGCGTGCTGATGATGTGGCGGCCATTTTGTGAATGTCTAGTCTCTACCAAGCACTACCATGTCACGTGCAAGTATAGCCATATTGCCACCCAACTGGAAATAGCGCAAATTCCTTCATTAATTATTTCCGGATTTACTTGCATGACCCTGTATTTACCTATTGCAGCATCAGAAGTATAAATGTATTGAGAATAGTAATCGAACCATATAATGTAAAACATTGTGTTCCAATAGGAAAATTATTTCTGGAACAGTGTTAATACATAATTTAAAGAGTTAAAGGAAAATGCAAATTTAAAAAAAAAAGGAAAACTTAAATGATTCAAAGTGGGCTTGAGTGTACAATGGAAACTGATTAAGACAAAATGATTGGGGCTGGCAAATTTTTTTTGTGTTAACTGAAATTTTGTATTAAGAGAAGAATTAAAGAAAATTTTGAGTGTTACAAAGCTTATTAAGTTCATGAGACTATAACAATATTCCTTGAAAAAAATCAATATATTTTTAAAATTTATTCTTTTAAAATATAAATAATCCTGATTAATCTGCCTTAATTAATCCCTTGATTCTATAACCTAATTTTAATTATTCTACCTTTTTGCAATTTATCTACAATTTTTTTCTTTGTCTCTTTGTTCAATCAACTGTTCTTCTTTTCGGAATTATTATTCTGGTCAGTTCTCTTTCAACCCATCCTTACATTTCACTCAAAAAAATAATAATTACAAACTTTGAACCCATCTTTATTTTCACTCAAAAAAATAATAATAATTACAAATTTTTTTACTTTCTGAAAAATGTAGAATTGAAAATTAATACAAACAACTTTTTACTTTCTGAAAAATGTAGAATTGAAAATTAACACAAACAATACATTTACTTTCTGAAAGATGTAGAATTGAAAATTAACAGAAACAACACATTACTTTCTGAAAAAGTTTTCACTCAAAAAATAATAATTACAAACTTTTTACTTTCTGAAAAATGTACTGAAAATTAACACAAACAACATGGGCAAACACCAAAGTAGCCCAAAAAGGATTAACAAATAGCAAATGACATCAAACAATTCCAGGCACACACATGTGCCAACCTGCGAAATCTCGAATTGCGAGGCACCACGGTATAATGTTCTGATTTTTTTATCATCATGACAGAGTAGAATTTACAATACTGAAATTTATAAAAATTTCATTTTTCAAACAGTTGCATTTATCAATGGTCTGAAGAAATTGTCTTAAAGACATACAGCATTTTGCTTATCTGTCATTCTTTCCATCTTTTAAGGTGTTATTGATTGAAAAAACAACAATTCCATTCCAAAAGAATTTTATTAATTATCAGTTGTAGTTTGTTTTGAAATTTGAAGGCATGTTAACACCTATGGTTACTGTTAATTACACTCTCTTAATGAATTGGGACAAGTCTGACGTGTTCATTTCAACTCGAAGGGGA
Organism: Olivierus martensii; assembly: GCA_000484575.1. Taxonomy (NCBI): domain Eukaryota; kingdom Metazoa; phylum Arthropoda; class Arachnida; order Scorpiones; family Buthidae; genus Olivierus; species Olivierus martensii. The sequence goes on along the minus strand of AYEL01087313.1, from coordinate 5,022 downwards.
ACTCTGTATTGCTATCAAGGCAAGATAGTAGCTTACCTGGTTCTGGAACATTGTATCGCATTGCATACTACTGCCAATGATTGTGGCAACTGATTCTAAACTGCCAGATTATTTGCCAACAGAAATGGCCGATATGTAGCCTGAGAATGGAAATACATAAATTTTTTTTCACCTGTGCCAGTGGGTTGTTGATCGGGGCTTTTTTTGGGGCCCTCACGAATATAACGGATGCAACCCCCGACTGTTTTTTTCGGATCCCCGGAACCAGCGTTTCCATGGAACTTTATCGCTGAAAGGGAGGGGTTTCTACCTGTTTGAGAGCGGGCTTTTTATCCCCAGAGGTTTTTGGCCTGCAGAAATAGCAGATGTGGCCCCGACTGTTCCTTTTGGACTCCCAGAACCGGCGATTCCATGGAATTTCGACCACCAAAAGGCTGTACCTGTTTGAGAGCGGGCTTTTTATCCCCAGAGGTTTTTGGCCTGCAGAAATAGCAGACGTGGCCCCGACTGTTCCTTTTGGACTCCCAGAACCGGTGATTCCATGGAATTTCGACCACCAAAAGGCAAGGGTTTCTGCCCGTTGAGAGTGGGCTTTTCCTCCAGGGGTTTATTCGGCCTGCAGAAATAGCGGACCCAAAAAACCCCCCTTTCAGTCCGCAGCTCCCTAGTGCAGGCGACACTTCGCTTAGTGCCGTGCCGCATGTAAACGTGTGTACACGCCGTTTAAATATTCAAAAATTAGCTATTGCTCAAGCCTTCACAGACACGGCATGTCGGCAGGCGGGTTTGGCACGTACAACGCATGGCAGGTAGAAACGTGGCTGGCATCACTAGAAAACGATACAAAGTTGCTTGTCATGCGCAATAGGCAATTGCTAATGTAGCAAAGAAATGCACATGTGCTGTGGAATCAGGCATGCAAATGAACCAAATACAACTTCTGAACAGTTTTTGGTAGAATGAATGCATAGCATAGTCATATGGAAGTGGCCTATGGCCCGAGAGGACACGGCATCGAGTCCAGTAGAAGACCCAACAGAATTTATCAGACGATAAAAACTGCCTACTAGGATGGGATAAAGAAAGAAGGCAGTATTAGATAGCAGGACAGAGAACGGAAAGGAGAGAAAAACCTCTTAAATGGGAAACAAAAATAGAGAAAAAGGAGTAAAAATTTTTCTTCCGATAGATGTTGCCACACTTTCTATTGTGATGCTCCAGAACCAGGTAAGCTACCATCTTGCTGCTAATTTTAAAATGAATTTTAATTCTTGAAGCAAAGCAATTTTTTGTTTACTGATTTTTATGACTTATCTGTTTCATGTTAACAATATTTTAATACAATGGTAAAGCATATTTTCCTGCCAAACTGTGAAAATGTTTCCTATTAAATAATTTTTTATATTATCTATTTTCATGTTAAACAATTTCCACTGTAGTATCCATTCTGGTATCCTAAACTATTATAGGAACATAACTTTGGCTTATAACACAACCTATGGGGTTTCTGCTTTCAGTTAAAGTTGAGATTTTCAGGAACCTAACCCTAATGTTAAATGAAGACCTACTATATATTGATTGTATTCAAAGAGTTTGATAACTTTAATGGCTTTGAATTTAATCAGTTTCTTCTAATGGAAAACTTGTAACGAATTTTTGCAACAGTTACTAAGTAAACTAATAAAAATGTTACAGATGTAACAGATTTAAAAATACTGCTATAGTTGTCTATAATCAATAATATAGTAGTAAATCAATTTCTTTGAATTTTCATATTGATTAGTCAATATTATTATTGTCACACAAGAACATTATCAACAAATATATGACTAGTAAAATGAATATAAAATATCATTGCATAGGTACATCATTGAATTCTGTAACTGCCATAGCATGCAAATTCAGAATGCAATCTCATGGAGAAAACATTTAACACTTGCAGTGTAATTAAATGTTAAAATATATATGTTTGAAAGTTAATTTAAATATATGTTTTGTATAACTGAGCATGACTGCTATAGCAGTCATGCTCATTTGTTACAAAACTTGAAATAACTGCTATGGCATTCGTGTCTACATGTGTTAAAATACTTTCTCCATGAGAGATTTGATCAATGCTTTAATTAGATTATCATCATATTGAGCATTTTCTTAATGTTATAAAGACATACATTAATAAGCTAAATATAAATGCATATTAAATAATTATAATTTATCATATATCTGATAGAAAAGTTGATTTGAAGTATAGTTTAAGTTTTACTGTCAATTTTGAACAAATTAACAACAAATGTCATTATTCCTATGAGAGATTAATTTACAATTCTTATGAATTTCCCAAATCAGTAACATAACTTAAGGATCAGTTATAACAATTGGCAAGAGAGAATAATTTCTTTTTGTTTTCAAACTTTAATCAATTTAGATTTGTTTCTTGTTTTTTAATAAATTCTAAAATTTAATTATATTTCTACAAATAATAGTTTAAGCCAAAGTAATATATATTAATTTAGAGAATCTGATATCACTAAGGAGAGAGTAAAGAAAATACTTGCAGCTGGTGCTAATGTAATATTAACTACAGGAGGAATTGATGACTTGTGTCTAAAATATTTTGTAGAAGCTGGTGCAATTGCTGTACGTCGTTGTAAGAAAGCAGATCTTAGAAGAATTGCAAAAGCTACTGGAGGTTAGTATGTTAAATAACTTATATTAAAATGACTTTTAAAATATAAATTCCCTTAAATATATTTGCATAACATTTTTTAGCAATTTTTAATCTTAGTAATATAAATTTAAGAAATTTTTTATGAATATAATCTTTCAAAATTTTTTTTTCAATCCAAAAACTTCATTTTAAAATGTCATTTTATATTTTTCTAAAATAAAGAAATTTTTTAAAACTTTGTTATATTGCAAATAGATATGAAAGTTTTAACAGTACTATTTTGTTTAATAGCATTAATGAAAATGCCATTATAAGAGGGTTGGAACTTTAATAGTGGCAACTATTTATTTACAATTGATACAAAATAGATATATGTTACCAAGTTTTACTGTCCCTCAGTGTAGTCACCAGCATTGTGTACAACCCGTTGCCAGCAATGTGGAAGTTGTAGGATACCTTTAGCAATGCCTGTTGTGTTGATAGTTCGAATGGACTGGTCTACTGCCTGAAGAATCTCTGGAACAGTTCTGAAGTGAATGCCACAAAGTGGTTCTTTCATCTTAGGAATCAAGTCATAGTCACAAGGACTTAAGTCCAGGGAATATGGTGGACGGTATAGCACTTCCCAGCCCCATCGATCGAACAAATCAGCCACAGGTTGCGCTACATGAGGGCAAGCATTGTCCTGCAAAATGACGGGTGGGTTCTGCAGAAAGTGTCGCCGCTTCTTTCTCAAAGCTGGTCACATGTTGTGTTCTAAAAATGAACAGTAATTCTGCACATTGACAGTCTGCTGTTGGGAATGGTATGCGTTCAGATAACACCATGATAGTCGTACACGAGAATCACCATAACTTTCACATTGCTGGGGTTTTGACAAACTTTCGATCTTTGTGATGACACATAATGACACCATTCATTTGATTGGTATTTCAGTTGTGGCTTGTATGATTTGGCCCATTTATCCAACTCTACTGTTCCTGTTTCAAAAACATTGTGATAACACTACATTAGACTGCCAACTAACACGAGACTCTGTTTTTCTCGTCAGTGCACATGCACGTGATGTTGGAAGGGAGAATCAATTTGTTCTAAGCTAAGGTAGGTATGTAACTAACATGTGGTATAAGCGACATTACTTGGTTCTGTTGCATATATAAAGAGGATATGTACATATATATATAAATTATTTCAAAATATAAAATACTCTATGATGAATTCATATAATATGATATCTTTTAATAATTTTATATCAAAATTATTTTTGAAAATATATTGAAAAAGCAAGAGGACTAGAATTAAAAAAATGCTCTGCCCAAGCATAAAAAAAAGTATATATGAATTTAAAAAAGTCATTGATGAAAAATGGGAGAATGAGCGATTTGATGCTTTATATGTTATTCTTCAGAATTTTTAGATATTATGCCTTAAATTTAAAATTTATGCCAATTATTTTGACTGAAAATTTTCAAAAGTTTAGCTGAAACTACTTTTATGATTAAGTATTTGAAAAACATATTCTGCACCCATATTTTTATAGATGATTATTAATACCATTATTGTTTATAATTTCTGGTTTTTAAACAAAAGTAAATATAGAATTTTGTTGAAAAAATTTGCCAAAAATCTTTCATACTTCAATGTATAATTGTGCAAGGCTTTGGCCAGCTTATATACTGATAATTATATGCTATTGAGCAATCTAGCCATCATTTGAAATTTATTAAGCATGAATCTGTTGACATGTAGCACTATAGTATGCTACATGTCAACAGATTATTAATAAGAAAAAATTGACTGAATAAATTGTTGTGAATTCTTAAATGATCAAACTTCATTTTAATATGAAAAGCATTTAATTATAAATCTAGGCAAGAAATATATTTTTAATTACCTAACCATAAAGTATGTTTTAGCTAAACTTTCAAAAATCTTCAGAGTTGAAATAATTGACATAAATTTAAATTTTTTTAAGGCATAATATCTAAAATTTCTGAAGAATAACATATAAAGATTTTCTCATTCTTCCATCTTTCATCAGTTTTTTTTCAATTCATATTTTTCTCTATGTTTAGACAGAGCATTTTTAATTTTAGTTTTATAAAAATTTTAATACTTTAAAAATAATGTCTATTGTTTATTTGACTTTAAATAGCTTATTATTTTATTTCTTTATAGTTTGGACTGATTAGAGAAGAAAAGGAAGATAAGTAAGTAATACTACTATATTTTTAAATAATAAAATCATTTAATCATTTAATTATTGAATTTTTAATTATTTAATTAAATTTACTATTATTAAAATTCTTAATTACAGTAACTAGTTAAACATTTTAATAATAGTATATTAGATC
>AYEL01087311.1:0-25267 GCA_000484575.1 Olivierus martensii | reverse complement strand
TATAAATTTTGGCACCACCTTTCTGAATCACCCTGTATATATATATATTCGAAAAACATTTTTAGTAAATCTGAAGCAAATGCATATTTATATAAGACTATTAATTATATCAATAAATGTTGAACTAAACTATTTTATAAGAAGTGATTTTTTAAAATGAAATTTTGTAGAAAATGAGATTAGCATTTATATCTTTTACAAATCAAGTCCAATTGTTTTGTAATGTTTTAGGTGAAAATAATAAAAATACAAAGAGAAAGATAGTTATATCTTTATTAAAATAAATAGAACTGACATTATGTCAGTTCTATTTATTTATCAGTTCTGTTCGATTTGATTACACTAGCAGCACTACTGTAGCTTTCTAATGTATAGGTGGTGCATCAGTATGGGGTTATTCTCTACTCAAAACGAATAATATAGTATAGCAACTCAAGATTAGCAAGATGACGGTTTTATCAACAACTGATTGTGTATTTCAATTATCATCATCTTCGTTGGAGAAGGAAGAATACTTAATTGTGAATAAAATAATAGCTCAAACATCCAAAATTCTTCAAAAACGAATTAGAATAAACAATTATATGGAAGTTGTAGGAAGTTATTTAAAATTTGAATTCATCTGACACTTTCGTGTTTCTTGAAGTTTATTCAATATACTGTCATCAAAATTTGAGGCATCAGAAACCTATCCTTCATACGCATCGGGTAGAAATAATATTCCTGTAGATAAAACAACACTTTTATTGTTATTGTATATTGGGAGTCAGAAGACCATGTATGATTGTGCAGATCGTTTTCATGTAAGCGAATTAACTGCACATCGATATATTCATCTTTTTATGAAGTACTTATTCTTAAAATCTAAGAAAATTATATCATGGCCAAAATCTTCTGAATTAAAAGTAATAAAAAACCATTTTCAAGTAAAATATCATTTACCTAATAATATTGGCACTATAGATGGATCATACATTCCAATTCTTAAACCAGCGAGATAACCCAATGCATATATTAATAGAAAGAAATTCCATCCAGTTATTCTTCAAGGAATTGTGGATCACAGAAGAAAATTTATCGATGTCTATGTAGACCACTGGATTTATACATGATGCTCGTATATTACAAAATTCACCATTTTATAGAAAACTGAAGGGCTATCTGCTGATGGATTTTTACTTAGTGATGCTGCATATCAATTGACTTCTTGGCTTCTACCACCATACAAATATTTTGGTAATCTGACAATTTGGAAAAAAGTTCTATTCATGTGCATAATTCAAGTAGAATGATAATAGAATATGCGTTTGGGATTTTAAAACAAGATTTCCTCGTCTTTCATATATAACTCTAAAAAGAATGTAATCAGAATTGTATATATGTCTACTAACAATGTCATGTTCTATTCATGTGCATAATTCAAGTAGAATGATAATAGAATATGCGTTTGGGATTTTAAAGCAAGATTTCCTCGTCTTTCATATATAACTCAAAAAAGAATGTAATCAGAATTGTATATATGTCTACTAACAATGTCAGGCTGTGTGCTCCACAATCTGTGTAATAATAATGATTTGCCAAATGCTATTGAAGGAAACATGGAAGAAATTACTACTATATATAATGATAGAAGCAATTCAAGTATTCGACCGAGAACTTGAATTACGTTATGAAATAACTCATTCTTTAAAATATTTTTAAACTGTATCTCTCATTAAACATTTTAAAAATTAAATGTTTATACTGAGTATTGTTCATAACAACCTGTGGAGACATGGAGTTCAGGCCTGCTATAGAGTGCCACTCCATTCCTCATAATAATTCAATTGGGGAATGACACTTTAAAAGAATAGACCACTGTCGGTTGGGTTTAACCTCCAGCTGGCCCGAAGTACTCTGTCCTTGCAACTGAGAAAAACTAAATAAAGAACTCAAAGATTAAAAGAAAAGTTAAGCATCAATCAAGTTATGTTGTGTTGCATGAAAATTCGTCCTTAGCATCGTAAATTTCAAAATAAAAGAGAATACATATCGCAGATGAAGGAACGTGCTTGTGCAAGTGTCCAGAGACTAGCGCAGTAGACCTCACATGTAGAAGGAAAGAAATAAACAATAGTCAGAAAGCATCGAAGTCTGAGAATTTAAGTGAAATGTTACGTTTTGGTCCTGGGCTCGGCTAAGTTTAAAAAGGGAATTAGCTGCCTGCATCAGGGAGAGATGGAAAGACAACGAGGCAGTTATTGCCCTACTAAGACAACAGTCAAAAATAAATCATCATAGAGTAATCCGGCAGCAGAAATGCTGTAAGAGTAAAACTGAGAGACTCTCCGAATTAGTGTATTATCGCCACAGTAGAAGATGATAAATAATTATTCTGATAACTACAATTGCCCAAGAACTGTGCCCAAGAAAGATTGTTCTTCAAGGAAAGGAAAGTTCACTAAGATTTCTCCAACGTCAGCAAAAGAATTTTTTTCCACTTGGGAGCAACACCAATGGAGCATTAAATTTTCACAAGATCGACTTACTGACCTTATTACAGATATTTATTCTCCAACGATGATTGTCAGGTTTTAAACTTGTAAAACTCTCTCTCTCTCCCTAAAGGAAATTATGTTGTTGTTACAAACATAGTCTCTGTGTCATTGTTGTCTAAGGGCCTTATTCATAAACTTCTCGCCTCTCGCCATCACACTGCAGCGGAAAATAAACAGGCGATGCGAGAGGGAGAGAACTATTGTAGTTATTTCCTATTCAAAACTAATTCTCGCCATGTGTTATTCTAATGACGTCGAAAGTAATCACGAAACGACGAATGGGTTTGAAATTATATTGATGACAAAGTAACTTAAACCAATCAGATCCATATTTAGATTGTTGATATGCTTCCATGTGTATTTGTTAGCGAATTCTTTGTGCGACATAAATTTTTCATAAAATGAATAATAAGATGTATTCGTCAGAGGAACCAGAGGCATTAATTGCAGGTTGAGAGAAGAGAAGAGATTTAGTGAGCGGACATTTGGGTGGAATATATATAATACAATGGCTGAACAACAAAAAGGTTGGGAGGAGATTAAAATTTATGAAATTTATCTCTTTCACATTTGGGTGGAATATATATAATACAATGGCTGAACAACAAAAAGGTTGGGAGGAGATTGAAAGAGATAAATTTCATAAATTTTAGAGTTTTTACAGTGAAAGATATCAGATATAAGTGGCTAGACCTAAAATCACGAACGAAGAAGAACGCCTTGAGAATTAATAAAAGTTTACAAGAAACTGGTGGTGGTTTCCCATTGAAAACAAAATTAAATAGTTTAGAAGGGAGAGTTTTGAATTTTTGATGACACAGTCAGCAGTATAGGGTTTGTTGGCCAGTTACGATATGTCTTCGGTTAACGAGGTAAGAATAATTTTCTATAATCAATACATTATTAAAGATAAAAGAAATAAATGCATATTTTATAGGGAATTCATTTACCTACAAATGAAGAAAATATTAATCCCAACGAACCAGTTGAAATGAGAGAAGATGAAAACAATACAATTGAAGTTACATGCTTTGAACAAATTCCAACAACATCCAGTCAAACAGACATTCCCTTCATTCCTTCTATTTTTAATTAAAAATAATGATCTCTAGTCTTCTTCATTAACTGTATAAATTTCACATTACACTTAAGTTCTTATACAAAATTTCTATTGCATTTATTTAAACTAACATAGCCTAAACAAGAAAATAATTTTCATATAATTTTAATAATAATGTATGAAAACTTCATTATAACTTTAAATATTTAAAAAATTTATTACGTTTTTATTTAATAATTTTCTCAAAATTACACAAAGAGTTAAATATATTCCAAAATCAAGAGAAAAATTACCTGATGATAAACTAAAGGAATATCTCCAGAAGCAAGAAGAAATTTTAAAAGAATTAAAAAATATAAATGAAAATATAAAACACATGAAAAATTACAAACATAAATGCTTGAAAATTAAATTTGAAAAATTGAAATTATTAGCTGGTGAGAGTGTACACATTAGAGATGGAATTTATATATTTAAATTGTTTAAATATTGCTGTATGTGTAAATATATCAAAATAAACACACACTATATTCATAAATATTTTATTTCAGTATTGTCTTTTTTCTTATCTTTATTACAATTTTAAAATTAATTTTGTACAGTATTTTTATTGATAGAGCATTAATAAATTTTTTAAATAAATTTTTGCATATACTGTATGTAATGAAAACATATAAATATGAATTGCGTAACAAAAATATAGCAACTTAAAAAATAATATTAAAATATACCTTTCAGGAATAGTAAAAGAAATATAAAAAAAGGAAATTTTTACAAGAATAAGTACTATGTTGTAGATATGTGCAACAGATACTCTTATATACAAAATAAAAACTATTTTATCATCAATTAAAATGATCATCATATAATTTAAAATATTACATTAATATGCAAATCTAGATTCTATTAGCTGTTATTGAATAATTTGATCTTTGCATAGCTATTTGTATCAATGGTAGTTAAAATGGAAAGTGTAACTTCAAACTTGACAATTTTCATTGAAGCAACATTGGTTTCCAATGAAATTTTATGTTTTATGCAAATGTTGTGTGTAAAGCATAAAAAAGACTATCATGCTTTAATTCTTCTATGAGACACAGAACAAGTATTTAGGCAATCGGTAATTCCTCATAAGTCATTTGGAAGTTCAAGAGCTTATTTCTATCTCAAAAACAAAAAAAAACCTTTTCGCATCTAAAACTTTTGTCAGCTACTATCGCTAAGAATCCAATCACGTCCACCATTTTCTTAGCAGTGAGAATACGAGGCCATTTTTGTACTCGCAGGTTTGCAAGACGAAATTTAAGCGAAAGAGCAAGAGTTTTCAGTCTTGAATATCGACTCTCTCGCAGTGGCGTTAAATAACGTCATTAACCAGCTTTCGGCATGAAGCGAGAAGTTTATGAATAGGCTCTATGTCTCATTATTCTATCCTTGCTCACTCCACAGACCGCAGGTAGGCTATAAGCCTATTCATATCATCCTCATGAACTTCACATTAGTATCAGAAGTGGGACTGAAGTAGTTAAACGAGATCAAGGATGATAGAGTGGAAAAAAGGTATTGTCAATCATCCTCATGAACTTCACATTAGTATCAGAAGTGGGACTGAAGTAGTTAAACGAGATCAAGAAGGATGATAGAGTGGAAAAAAGGTATTGTCAAACTTCAAGATGGCTAATGAGACCCCAGACTTGATGACTCCTCATACAGAGAACTTCTATGGGATCCTTTGCCTATGCGAGAATGATTCCCACATTTTTGGGTGAACCAACTCAATGTTTATCAGACTTTTTTGACACAATTGACGAGATTGCCACCTTAGCATCCTGGATAGATCGGCAGCATCTAGGCATAGTTATATATAATCTTAAGTTTGACAATACCCTTTTTCCACTCTCGTCTTTCTTGGCCTAGTTTAACTTCTTCAATCCCACTTCTGACACCAGTGTGAGGTTCTCAAGATCATATGAACAGGCTTATGGCCTACCTGCAGTCTGTGGAGTGAGCAAGGATAGGTAATGAGACTTAGATAACAACGACCTAGAGACTATGTCTGTAACAACAAATAACTTCCTTTATTGGAGAGAGAGAGCGTTTTACAAATTTAAACCCGACAATCATAATCGGTTTTGCTAAATGCAAACTGTCAGCAAATACCAGAGAATATGCTTGGTGCGATTTCAAGGTTAAAGTTTGTTTGTTGTTGGGGTTTATTGGCGCAAGGGCCTCATAGGCCAAACTGCGCCAGACAGAGGGTAAAACAAGTAAAATAACAGTAAGTAGATAAATAAATACTCTTAAGGAATTATATGCAACAAAACGAACATAAAAAAATAAAATGAAAACAAAACGAAAATATAACAACTGGTGTAAATAGCCAAAGATAATATTGTAAAAGAGAATCAAAAGACAAATAATAAATATATAAGGTGCTGTAAACCATCATACAACAAATAAAACAACAATAAAGTAAAATAACAATTAAATATAATGTAAAACACAAATATCTGATAAAAAGGCAAAAACGCCGGTAGAATTAAAATCTTTGCCAATAAGGGCGGTAAGATTAGAGGAAGATTGATTAAAGTGCTGTAAACGTTCGGCACTAAAATAGGAACACTCAGTTAAAATGTGCTTGATGGTAAGAGGACAGTGACAATGGTCACAAGTAGGTTGGGCTTCGCCCATTAAAAGATGCCTATGCGTGAGCTGGCTATGCCCAATGCGGTCAAGGTTAAAGACGTGACCGATTATCAATGTTCCAAGATTCAAATGCTACAGCGATTTACAAAAATACCATACACAATTAGACCCCAATGGTTCCATGATTGGTTGCAGCAGCGAGGCAAAGATGCCTGAACATTCGCAGTTAGATTGCAATCTCTTGCGGCAGAAACAGTTATAGATGTGACTACTTCTAATGATCAAGTAAAGGCAGTAGTAGAGCAGTACCAAAGAAAGGAACTAGATAAAAGATTGAATGTTCAGTTCCTAAAATGGGATTAGTGACAAAATTAAACGTAATGTTATGTTGCACAATCCGAAGACTTTTGAAGAGGCACTATTGGTTGCTTCCAATGAGGAATTAATAGACCAAGTGATTAGCAAACCAAGGCCTTATGTCGGAAAAATACAGGAATTTGATCAAACAAGTGCCATCTCAGATGTGATGGTCCAGCCGTATGAGTTCCACACAACTCAGCAGAATTATAAACAGCAATACAACAAATCAGTGATAGGTTCAGTAAATTAGAATCTCAATTGTCGCAAACAAGCACTGTCTATTTTACAAACTATAGAACTGCCAAGAACACAAGGGATGCCACGCTACAAATCATACATACTGCAAAGATATAACCAACAGGGATGGAATCGCCCATCTTATGCATATGCATCACCGCAATATAATTGGCATTCACAACCTCGATTGGTCGAACCTCCTATAAATTGGAGAAGACCAATACCTAAGTTTTCTACACCTCAGAAATTTGGCGTGCCACAAGGAGGCAAATGATATCGAAACCTACCTCAGCCGCCAGAGAGTCCGATGGAGGTACAAGCACAATTTGCTCTACAATCCAAATTCCAGGATCAAACTCACAGTCAAAATCACAATGGATTGATGTCTTGACTAGGGCAAGATAAATCTAACCTCAAGCGATTCACTGGGACAAAAAGGGTTAAGCCAAAATCTTCACGTGCTGTAGTATCAGATAAAGAAAAACAAACAAAATAATAAGGATAGGAAAAAGTACACGGTTTGGTTTAAGGGATTGTGCAAAACTAAATTAACTAGATATTCAGATCTGAACTTGAAATGTATAGTTAATGGCCAACCTATTTATTTAACAATTGACACAGGAGCCAAGGTCACTCTAGTGTCAAAGACATTTGTGAATACATTGGGCAAACCTTTATCTCTCTCTCGCGATTAAAATTTTCAGTTACAGAGTGTCACTAGACATTTGATTAGGACATATGGGAGATATGAGTTTTCTTTTCAAATTGCTTCATTACAGTTCAGATACTTGTGTTATATTGTCAATCCATGAATAACCATTCCAACTGATGGTATATTGGGTCGTGACAATCAAATTACACCACTTAACAATCTCGTTATACAATTCAAGAATAACATTAGCAAATGGCACGCAGGTAAACTTTAAGGGTGAATTTGCCATCAGGATGCTGAAAGGGGTATACCGAACAAAACACCTCATCTAGCAACAGAAACAAATGGAAGGAGAGACAACATGTCTCTCCAGAGAAGTTACAGAAGAGTAACTACTACAATGGCACGAAAACAGTCTACTTGCTGGAAGACCAAATGATATCTCCTACGTCAGAAATCGTAGTACTGCATTAGCGAAGGTCAAAAGCTTCCGCCAAAATAACCAATTAGGGGAGATAATACCCAGCATATTAAGAGATTCTGACTCTATGACTATGGATGTGTTGGTGAAAACAAAAGCACAAAGCAAAATACCTGTTATGATGATGAACGTGACAACAAATGCCATAAAACTGCAAAACAAGAAATGGTAGGTAAATTCCTATATACTGTGAGGAAGTTAACTCTGAGCTGTCCTATTTTATTTTGTTATGCACTTTATTATTTATCGTTATTTTCTTATTATCTAATATATTGTATTTTAGTTTAAGAGTTGACTTACTTCTACCTTCTCCATCGTAATTAGCAATCACGTGATACGGAATCGGGAACCATCCTCTGGAAAAGCTGTCCCGGTAATGATGCATCATCTAATTTTACCACTGATATGATATGTGATATATAAGAACAGTTTGTATGGATGTTTTGTTCAATATATAACTAAATTGTAAAGAGAATATAAAAGCCAATGCAACCGACGACACAGTGAGGTGTTGTATTGACGTAAGGTTGGCTAAGTGACATTCGAATTCTTGTAAAGATCCACGATTGTTTGAAGTTTGTATCGGTGGTGGAGATAGTAGATTTAATTAGTATTTGAGATTTGTTCTTGTGAATAGTTGTTTGTTGATATTGAATTGGACTAACCAAGTTGTTGTTGTTTAATTGATTGCTGCTTTATAATAGTTCCAATAAAGCATTTATTAACACTAAGTGTTTTGAGTCTAATAAATTTATATTTTTTGTTATTTAACTTGTTAGAAACTTATACTAATAATTTGAATAAATTCTCAAATATCGTTTTATTGTTCTTAGATTTAACACTTAATCGGTACTTCTAGTTGTAAGTTCCGGTTTTTGTTTTCGTATATTAGACGTTAAGTTTTGATTGCTTGTTTTTTTTAATTTAATTATATTTAGTTTAGAATTTAGTTAAGACTTGAGCTCAGGCCGAACTCTAGAATTTGCAGAGTCGTTAAACCATTAGGATTAGTTAGAAATAGTATTATTGATCTTTGTTAAAATTCGCGACTTTGCAATGCAAGGGAGGAAACAAAAGAGCAAGCGGATAGTGAAAGCTCCAGGAAGATGGATGTGGCTATTAACTTGTCGCAAAAGACTTCGGAAATCCTTTTGACTGGACCAAAATCAAGAAAGACAAAAAGAAATCGTTGCTAATGCTATTCGGCGATGGATTAGTGACGAATTGCGAGGCACCACTGTACAGCTCCAGCCAAAAAGTTTGTCACCTCACCGGATACGTTCGGCTTCCTTGCAATACTCGGCTTCAGCATGCAGTAGTTTCCTCCGGAATATAAGCACTAATGTGCTGGCTGAGGGATTGTCCATTATGTGGTTCGTTAGCAATGAGGGGTAGGATTCTGATAGCAGCGAGAGAACTGTGACGTGTTTAAAGTTTTCATAGAAAACGTATGGGGTACTAATATTATGGCTTTCTTAATAAATAATAAAAACCATGTGCGATAGGGGGAAGTGATAATTTTCCCTGAAATACTAATTGAGATGCAGGGATGAGGATGACGTAGTCAAACAGTGTGCTATGATACTGAAGACAATGTCTCGTGCCATCACGAAAGAAATTAGAGAGTTGGTAATCCACCATAGAGAAAATGGTGTTTTGGTGAATGAAATTGCTGAAATGCTGGACATCAGTAGAAGAACAGTTATTGTATTAGAATATGCAAATATCAAGCAGAAAGAGGCACGTTGTCGTCACTTAAATCAGCGTTTCCCAACCTGTGGTACGCGAGTTGTTGGTTGGTGGTACATGAAAAATAATCAATAATGGCGGACATAAAAAATTTCGCAATTATGAGAGTGGTGAGGGGTGGCTGACTTTGCGGCAACCGATTCTGTTCGTCTCGAAAAGGGACAGAAGATCCCGGTAGTGGAGTATCCTACCATGAGTGAATTGGCCGGAGTGTCTGTTTCTGAAAGGAGACCACCTCGACCTGTGACAGTTACAATTGCAGATTTTGATCTTTATATGCATTTAAACCATCCAATGAAATGAAATTATGGGATGGTCTTTTGCAGTACTTAGATGTGTTTGCTACTAGGTCCTTAGATTTGTGCTGTACTAACCTTGTCATGCATAAAATTATTTTAACGGAACAAAAACAAATTAATTTGCGGCCTTATCGTGTGCCAATGGCACTGAGGTCGGTTAGGTTAGGTTAATTAGATTACGCCGCCATATCCTCATGGGATATACTGTACCTGGCGGCGGCTACTTGTAGAGCCCATCACAGGCTGGCCAACACCCGTGATGGGGTCAACCGGATGGTTGAAGAATGCGGTTCAATGGTCCGGACCGGACCCCTCCTGAAAAACTGGAGGTGTGGGACCCGGATTTGAACCCGGATCCTCCAGGGTGGTAAGCCAAAGCTTTACCACATGGCCATCCCCCGCGAGGAGGAGCCACTTTGACGTGGTGGAAGGGCTTGCTCCCTTGAGGGCACAATCGCACTGCCCACCCGGGCGATGCCACTTTGACGTGGTGGAAGGGCTTGCTCCCTTGAGGGCACAATCGCACTGCCCACCCGGGTTCGGTTGTATGCGGTTTCATGGCGCAAGGGCCTCTTAGACCAAGCTGCGCCAAGACAATGTGTAAACAGAAACTGAAAAAACAGATATAACCATAAATTAACAGATAGCAGTAAAAGTAGTGTAAACAAGCCCACCCGGGCGATTCGGTTGTGGCGTCAGGGATGAAAGAAACTAAGACGTTCTCAGAATAAGGGCTCGTTAGAGCAACGTCGCTGTAGGTCGGGACTCGAATAGGCCTACCGTGTGTCCTGCGTGACGTAGAAGCCGTCTAAAAGGCCCCCAAATCCTAAGGTGTTAGTTCCGTGTCAAGGGGATGAATGGCGGAGATAGAAGCCGTAAACGGATCCAGTTTGAAACCTGGTCAGTTTCAGGCTGATGGGGATTCAACTCCCCCCTTGGGACTAAGGCGACCGTTGAGGTCCGAGACGATGTCTCAACCCCAGTGAGCAGGGGTAAAAGAATATGCTCACCGTCTCCCCCTGCGAGGGTCGTAAGAGTCGACGAATGGGGCCCCGAATCCTACGGTGTGTGCTGCCGTGCCTAGGGGATGCATGGTGGAAGGTTAGAAGCCTTGAACGGCGCCCACCGCTTGAGCTGGCCGGCGCGGTGGAGTTCCGAGGCCCTACTCGGGGATTGGCAGGTCACCCCCGAGCCGAACCCTTCCTGCCAGAGGCCCTACTCGGGGATTGGCAGGTCACCCCCCAGCCGAACCCTTCCTGCCAGTTCTAAGTAGCGTTATGGATAACTTTAACACTACGAAACCCTGTGTAGTCGTCCTTGCGGACGATGAGTCGGTGAGGCAAAGGAGCCGCAGCTGTGATGCTGCAATTAGTCGGAACACCGTGGCCAGCAGGGATACCGAGCCCGTTGTCAACGGGAAGGAGGAGGAAGTGGAGGTCATGCAGGTGACTGAGACCTCCACTAAGAGAGGGCGACCCACTTCCAGCGAGGATGAGCCCCAGTCAAACAAACTGAGGGGAAAGAAGAGGACCAACGTCCGTGACACTGACGGATCAGCCGGGTCTGGCGAGGAGTCGGAGTACGACACCTCGACCAGTGGCCGACAGACCGACAGTGCGGGCCCGTCCACTTCTGAAGAGGATGACGAGTTCGTCCTTGCCCCTACCCTGAAGAAGCATCTCTGTCTGGGAGACGGCGAAATTCGTCCCTCTCAGACAGAGTAAGGGAAAGAAGAAGGGACTCTGAAGAGGATGACGAGTTCGTCCTTGCCCCTACCCTGAAGAAGCATCTCTGTCTGGGAGGCGGCGAAATTCGTCCCTCTCAGACAGAGTAAGGGAAATGTCTCTTCTAACAGTGGAAAGGAGGAGGAAACCAAATCAGTTCCTCCTAAAGAGGAGGAAACCCGCCGGGATTCCCCCATAGACCAGGAGGAGGAGGTTTCGACCGACTCCGAGCCTCAGGTTGCGTCGAAGACGGCTAAACTAAGTCGTCTCCGAATAAGATCCGAGACCGTTCTTTCCGAGATGGAAAGAAGGAGGTTGGTTCGAAGGTTGAGAGAACCACCTCCCAGTCTGAGAAGACTGCGGACCCAAAGCAGCCCAGCCAAGTAGTAGAAAACGAACAGCTGGTCAGCTTGGAAAATGAGCTGGTCGAGCTCCTCGGCGACTCTGACAATAAAGTCAAGAAGGACTTCGGGAGCAAGATCTTGCTCATGTTCAGTCGGATGGATCAGATGATGGCCGCTCAGGGTGCAGAGATCAGATCTCTCTGTGCCCAGGTCCATCAACTGCAACAGGATTCCTCACAAGAACCAAAGACCCAGCCGAAGACGAAGTCTAAGGCGGGTAAAAAGAAGCCTGAAACTCGGGAATTGACGGAGAAAGGGGAGGCTGAAAAGCCCAGCTACGCTAAAGTGGCGGCCGACCCGGCCAAAACCAAGGCGAAGCCTGCACCCCAAGCGGCCAAGCCGCGACCGAAGGGACCCTCCGTCCCCAAGGGAGACTATGTTCTCCTGGTCTATCCGAAGGACGGTAAGGGAACCTCGGATGAGGTCAAAACGGCTCTCAAGCAGAGCATTAATCCCGTTAAGTTGGGTATCGGGGTTTTTTTGGTCAACAGATGACGCCACTTTCCACTCAGTAAGAGTACTAAGTGGCGGGGCGAAACACAGGCTGCCCCTCCCTCAGCAGGATTGTGAAGGACGGGGATCGACGGGCCGGCCCGGACCCCATGATAAATATTTTCAAGGGGTGGGACCCGAGATTCGAACCCGGATCCTCCAAAGTGGAAAGCCGAAGCGTTTCTACGTGGCCAATCCAGCCGACTAGGGTATCGGGGTTAAAGGCATCCGGGCCATCAGGGTAAACGGAGTCTTGGTGGTAGTATCCAAGGCCGAGGACCTGACGAAACTCCGGGCCGAGACCGAGAAGGTCGAGACGCTGAAGGAAGCTGTGGTCAGCAGACTTCCACAAAAGCGCCGACCGCGGCTGATCCTTTTTGATGTCAGCAATGACATTTAAAGTTGGGAGCAGAGCATCCTTTTTAAAGAGCAGAACAGCCTTACCCTGGAGCCTGGCCAGCTCTCGGTGAAATTCCCTTTGAAGGGAAAGGGCGGCCTTACTAATTGGGTCCTGGAGGAAGACCCGAGCCTCCACAGGCAGTGGTAAGTTGAATGTAGCATCACCCGGTGCTACAAGTGTTATGCTTTCAGCCACATCGCCAAGAACTGCACGTCGGCAGTTCAGGTGTGCTCCCGATGTAGACAAGAGCACTCGTACAAGGAATGCAAAGCCGAGGCCACTCGCTGCGTGAATTGCACGAGGGCCAACAAGCGATTCCGACTGCGGTTGGAGGAAGGACACTCTTGCATGAGTGCCAACTGCCCCTCCTACAAGAGGGAACTCGAAATCGTCCGGGCTCGGACAGCTTAAGACGGCCGATAATGGCTGGTACGCCATACACGGTAGGCGAGCTGCACGCGTTGCAGTTCAATGCGGATAACTGTAAGGCCGCCATCGCGCTCCTGCGCGTGGAGGTCGTGGAGCGGGATATCGACGTGATCCTGCTTCAGGAACCATACATCGTCTGTGGAAAGGTCGTTGGGCTCTCCTACAGATGGAGCGTCTTTGCCGAATCACTATTAACTTTTACTGTCCAAATCTTGCAGTTCAACTAAACCATAGCCTACAAGGATAGACAAAGCCTAGTCATTTGCTTAGTCTCTTTTGTTAAAAGCAGCTCCAATTTTTAAGAATGTGTTTCCTCTTTCTCCCACTAGGAGCGCTGCTTTCCGACTGTATATAAACGTTGTTTAAGCATTTTAATAGACAGAAATAACCATATAAAACGAATTTTAAATCAACTTTATTAAAATGAAGTTAATAAAAATATGATTTAATTCAAATTAAAAATAAAAATTTTATAAATATTTAATTTTAATTTCATTTAAAAAATCCGACAAAAAGTTATTTTGAACTATACTTTTTTTAAATTACTTAGCTATTTATTATTATCTTTTCTAAATAATTAGTACAGTATATATGTACAATATTTACAAGAGTAATGAATTAATTTTAATGAGCAAATTTTATACACAAACATAATATTCATTTATTAAATATAATTATGGTACAACTAAACGATTTGATAGGTAAACTATTGTTGAAATCATTGTTTTTGTAAGGGATTGGTATTTTTTCTTGGTGAAAAGGTTGTATAGTTGTTTTCTGAGTTTTGCAGTCTTCTTCAATTGCAGGAATATTATATAAGTTTAATTTTGATTATAGAATTTTATTTTTTTGTTGTAATTCTTTTAGTTGGTTTGTGCGATTATTAAGACATTGTACATGTTTCGATTTTTCCTTTTCAGTAATTTCATCTGTGAAATTTTTGCTTTTAACTTTATTCCGGTTAGTTTTGTCAAAACACTTACATCACTCTTCACAGCAGAAACAGTAGTATGACTTTGTGTTCTGGTTAGTGTCATTAACTTTGGTTTCTTCATTGATAATACAAGGTGCAAGATCGATTGAAAGTTTCTGTTCTAATATAGTCTGTTCATTAGTAGTTATTTTATTATATTTTCGTTTCACAGCACTTGCCTCATTAGCTTCCTCCGTGTTTTGTTCTGTATGATGGATAGTGTAGGAACTCACTTGGTACAGCATTTGGGTCTAATCGTCTGGTTTTCATCTCAGTTTTATAATCCATAGATAGAAAGTGGAGACTACAAACATGTCCTCCATAGCTTGGTAGCCTTGGCTATGAATTTTGTCGTTTATCAACTACAGCAAAAATTTAAAAAAACGAATTCTAACTTATTAATTAAACTTAATAATATGTAATAATATAATATTAACAATTAAAAACATCAAATAAAAATAAGCACGTTTCTTACTTCGTCTGCTGACATTGCTGATCCATTGGTGTCGACGTGGTTCGTCAGCGGGAAATTCATGAAAACTTAACTGTGGATTTTTTTTTATGAATCAGAGGTACAAAATGGAACACTATAGGGGATTATTTTTAATCAAACTATATAAAAAACTATATAAATTATAAAATAAAGATACAAGCACGTAAACACATACGAGAAGTAGCTACACAACAGTAGGAATACAGCGCCGTCTCCTGGAAATTTTTGAAAACACTGTCCTCTTTTAGTGACACCATGGTCTAGTGCGTGAGCTGGCTATGCCCAATGCGGTCAAGGTTAAAGACGTGACCGATTATCAATGTTCCAAGATGCGTGAGCTGGCTATGCCCAATGCGGTCAAGGTTAAAGACGTGACCGATTATCAATGTTTCAAGATTCAAATGCTACAGCGATTTACAAAAATACCATACACAGACCCCAATGGTTCCATGATTGGTTGCAGCAGCGAGGCAAAGATGCCTGAACATTCGCAGTTAGATTGCAATCTCTTGCGGCAGAAACAGTTATAGATGTGACTACTTCTAATGATCAAGTAAAGGCAGTAGTAGAGCAGTACCAAAGAAAGGAACTAGATAAAAGATTGAATGTTCAGTTCCTAAAATGGGATTAGTGACAAAATTAAACGTAATGTTATGTTGCACAATCCGAAGACTTTTGAAGAGGCATTATTGGTTGCTTCCAATGAGGAATTAATAGATCAAGTGATTAGCAAACCAAGGCCTTATGTCGGAAAAATACAGGAATTTGATCAAACAAGTGCCATCTCAGATGTGATGGTCCAGCCATATGAGTTCCACACAACTCAGCAGAATTATAAACAGCAATACAACAAATCAGTGATAGGTTCAGTAAATTAGAATCTCAATTGTCGCAAACAAGCACTGTCTATTTTACAAACTACAGAACTGCCAAGAACACAAGGGATGCCACGCTACAAATCATACATACTGCAAAGATATAATCAACAGGGATGGAATCGCCCATCTTATGCATATGCATCACCGCAATATAATTGGCATTCACAACCTCGATTGGTCGAACCTCCTATAAATTGGAGAAGACCAATACCTAAGTTTTCTACACCTCAGAAATTTGGCGTGCCACAAGGAGGCAAATGATATCGAAACCTACCTCAGCTGCCAGAGTCCGATGGAGGTACAAGCACAATTTGCTCTACAATCCAAATTCCAGGATCAAACTCACAGTCAAAATCACAATGGATTGATGTCTTGACTAGGGCAAGATAAATCTAACCTCAAGCGATTCACTGGGACAAAAAGGGTTAAGCCAAAATCTTCACGTGCTGTAGTATCAGATAAAGAAAAACAAACAAAATAATAAGGATAGGAAAAAGTACACGGTTTGGTTTAAGGGATTGTGCAAAACTAAATTAACTAGATATTCAGATCTGAACTTGAAATGTATAGTTAATGGCCAACCTATTTATTTAACAATTGACACAGGAGCCAAGGTCACTCTAGTGTCAAAGACATTTGTGAATACATTGGGCAAACCTTTATCTCTCTCTCGCGATTAAAATTTTCAGTTACAGAGTGTCACTAGACATTTGATTAGGACATATGGGAGATATGAGTTTTCTTTTCAAATTGCTTCATTACAGTTCAGATACTTGTGTTATATTGTCAATCCATGAATAACCATTCCAACTGATGGTATATTGGGTCGTGACAATCAAATTACACCACTTAACAATCTCGTTATACAATTCAAGAATAACATTAGCAAATGGCACGCAGGTAAACTTTAAGGGTGAATTTGCCATCAGGATGCTGAAAGGGGTATACCGAACAAAACACCTCATCTAGCAACAGAAACAAATGGAAGGAGAGACAACATGTCTCTCCAGAGAAGTTACAGAAGAGTAACTACTACAATGGCACGAAAACAGTCTACTTGCTGGAAGACCAAATGATATCTCCTACGTCAGAAATCGTAGTACTGCATTAGCGAAGGTCAAAAGCTTCCGCCAAAATAACCAATTAGGGGAGATAATACCCAGCATATTAAGAGATTCTGACTCTATGACTATGGATGTGTTGGTGAAAACAAAAGCACAAAGCAAAATACCTGTTATGATGATGAACGTGACAACAAATGCCATAAAACTGCAAAACAAGAAATGGTAGGTAAATTCCTATATACTGTGAGGAAGTTAACTCTGAGCTTTTAAATATTTTATAAAAATATTTTGTATGAAATTTTATTAAACAAATAAAAAATTGTTTCTAAAATTTATTTTCAATAAAATATATAAGTTAATATTTTCCAAACCACTATCTTATTACCACATTTTAAAATAGATAGATTTAAGAGGAATTTAAATTCATAATTTAAGTTTTCACTCTCTCTCGAAATATATAAAGTAACGATTTTTGAATGGTATGCCACGTTTGGGGAAAAGTCAAAAAGAGAAAAAAATTTTTTTTTATTCATTTTTTTAAATATTGTATCAATTTCATATTAATGAAATCATTAATAATTTAATAGATTTTTTGAATTTTATTGTAACTGTTATCAACATTATTTAAAAAATAATCTGTCCTTAAAAAGCTGATGGTGTATCTTGACAATTTAGCACCATGCTTAATGTGCTACAAATTAAAGATTTGAAAGTTGCTAATATACTCAAAATATAACATTATTATTATAATTTTGTTTCTATAAAATTTGAATTATTAAAGTGATGATAATATATATTAGAATGCATTAGTTATTTTGCTTAAAAATTGTCCAGGATGCTATATAAAATTATTTTTATCAAGGTAGATAAACTTATTGTAGTATTAAATTTCAAAAATGGAACTGAAGAGAGCATATTTACAACTATATAAGATTAGAAAATTACATGCTCATATTGCTTTTTAATTCAGTCTCATTCAAATACTCAATTGTTTGTTGATATACAGTCAAGGCTAATCATAATCTGAATGAATTATCAGAATTACAATAGAATATTCAAAAATTTGATTCCGTGTTAATATTAGACTTCAGAAAGGGAATGTAGAAAAATATCATAGAAAACAAATGAAATGGTTTTTAAATTACACAAGATATGCTACCAATTGCATATTCATAAAATGAATGCAATCATTATCAGAATTTATTTCTTTTTAATTGGGTCGTCTTTGCACTTTCAAAAATTAAATATTTTTCTGAAAATTTGATATTTCGATAGTCTATAAATATATAATTGTTAATTTCACGTGAAATTAACAATTATCTTACATCAATAATATTAAGATATGAATTAAAATATATATATAGGAATTAATCCATTTAATGACACACAAAAAAAAATCATAATTCAAAGTCAGATTTTTTGGGGTGTTGGAGTACTTTAACTGTTTCATTAAAAAGAATATTTGAAATTAACATTCAACCGAACAGTAACTAGATTGTGGACATAGACAAATGTTTATTTTCATCCACTATAATGTTAATTGTATTTATCACATTTGCATTAATTTATATATTACTGTTTTAATGAATTTTTTTAGGCTAAATAATTTAATTATTTTTCATAAATAATTCAGATATGCCAAACTCTTACTCATTCTATTATTTGTTTATAAGTAAGTTTGCTCATCTTACTATAATCTGAGACAAATATTTTAATTACTTAATATGGCCTACGGCCACAATTATAAAAAAATAATATATAATCATTGATGACATTACAAATTTACTAATGCTATAAAAATATCGATTACAGTCAGTTCCTGACTTACATAAGGTAATCGTTCAGCAGAACCTTATATAAATCAAATCTATGTACGTTGGAGTATATATTGTAGAGTTCTCAAAGATTTATGCATCTGTTCTTTAATATAACTACAGTGAAACTTGTCAGTGACCACCCTTTGGGACCGACCTGATTGGTCACTTTTCACTATACAGGACAGTGACCTTCCCCTTCTCCCAAAAGAAAATAACAGATTAATCCAAACTACAAATTTATATTAATTAAAATCAACTTGTAGTCAAGCTTAATGATGACATATAGCACATATCACCTTCTGATGAATAGTCTTATAGCAAGCATATACTGTATTACAATTAATACTAACCTGTATATTTGCATTTAACATAGTAAAAAAAAATACTATATAAAGATACATATATAGTAATATTATTATAATTACTTTTTAATATACTGGTTTAACAGTCTATTTTATCATAACAGAAAATTGTAATGGAATACTAATCCTTAGAATTTTATCTAAAAAAAATTTAGTAATTCCTCCATGAATTTAATCATCTTGGTCACTTTAGTAGATTAAAATTTCTTAAAACTAACTAACTGAGTGGTCAATATACACATTAGACAGGTGGTCACTATATGGAACAAAAATAGCATTGCATCCTATAGGAAACAAACCAGTTTTTGAAATTTGGTCTCTCTAGCCAGGTGGTCACTTTAACAGGTTTCCTGTATTTTTAGTCGTGCAGTAAAGCAGTTACTTACCATCTTTAAGGATCTAGATTCAATTCCAAATTCCACATCTTCAATTTTTTTCAGGAGGCCTGGCTTCTCAAAATTGACATACCTAAGTGTGGGATTGCCTGTATATTTTAAATGGTGGTCATTATACAGAATGATTCACTAAACATTTTGACTTATTATATATTTGAAATTTGCTTTGAAAATATTTATTTTCCTAAAACAATAAAGTTTCACAATATGATAAGCTGTACACTGAAACAAGCTGAGAAAATAGAGTTCTATTAAATAAAAATAACTTTATATTGAAACTCATATTTATCTTGTATCATGTATCCTCTCATTTTGTAAGATTTATCACGTAATGATGAAAACAATGATTCAAAGTATGTCGATGACAAATTGCACTATTAAGTGGAAGTGAACTGAATCATTCATTACATACTTCATTTGTATACTAAAAAAATATGTCCTTTTTTGGTTGAACCATTGAACAATAAAAATTCTAGGATAGTAACTTTATTTTTGACATTAAAACCTAATTCTTCATTGAATTAACAATACTATAACAAAAAATTTTTTATAAAGATTTTTGTGAGAATATATAATAAATATTCAATAACTTTGTTTTATTATTTTTTTTAAATCAGATCATAGCTGCAATATAAAGCCAAACAAGTTACATTGTGGCCTGTTTAGCTTTATAATGCAGCCCATGTCTGTCTGCTCATTCCTGGTCTAATGTATTATCAAACAATCTATCAGTCAACTAGATTCAAAGAGAATACTTAAATTCTCAATTATTATATTTGTCAGCTTATAAGATGTTGCAACATGGAAGACATCTTATAAGCTGCAATGATAAATTTAAGGAAAAACTTAAATTTCCATTAACAAATTTTTAAAATTCAATAAAAATGAAACCTAAAAACCAATATAGAATCGTATGGGATAGCTGCAATATAAAGCCAAACAAGTTACATTGTGGCCTGTTTAGCTTTATAATGCAGTCCATATCTGTCTGCTCATTCCTGGTCTAATGTATTATCAAACTAAAATTTCCAGGTAAATCTATCAGTCAACTAGATTCAAAGAGAATACTTAAATTCTCAATTATTATATTTGTCAGCTTATAAGATGTTGCAACATGGAAGACATCCTATGATGATCTGCAATGATAAATTTAAGGAAAAACTTAAATTTCCATTATATTAACAAATTTTTAAAATTCAATAAAAATGAAACCTAAAAATCAATATAGAATCGTATGAGATTATTATTATTATTCAACTTCAGATTCATTATTGACATAATCATCTCGCATTACACATCATTGTCAGTCATTCTCGTACGTATGATTTTCAGTGCCATCCAGTCCATTATTTAACTTCATATTTTTTAAAGGATTTGATTACATTGTCACTGTCGTCTTCCAAGACTCAGGGCAAGATATTCAGTCTTTTTTTCCTTTATAAAATGCTTTTTAACCCAACACGTGGTAGTTAACTGTTTTAACTGAATATATAACAGTTAACAAATTCCTAATTTAAAGAATAAGCAAAGCATTTAAAATAATTTACAATAGCTTTTATTATATTTAGTTTTCTTGTATTTAAAATACAAAGTTCTCTGCATTAAAAATACAAATAATACATATTAAATTTATTAAAATTATTTTTAATAACAAAATTCTTTTATTTAATTGTTAAAACTATGCATTTTATATAATCAGGTAATTCTCAGCAACACAAAAACTGGTTAATTATTTCATTTCCATGAACGAACTGAACAAATGCAATTAAGTGAGCTTTGCCAGAAATATCTGTGGTTTTGTCAATTTGCAAAGAAAAAGCCTTATTTAAAAGGGTCTTTACAGTATTTTCTTCAATGTATTGTATCATTAGAAACGGGTATTTTAGAAATATCAACTTCTGCTTCATCACCCAACATAGTTTTAACAATTTTTCGACAAGCAGGTAAAATAATTTCCTCAGATATGTTGTTAGGTTTCATTTTTTGCGCAACTAATTCAGATATTTCATATGAAGCAATCTGAGCTTTTTCTTCAACGCTTAACTTTCTTTCAAAAATTTTACCTTGTTTAGATTGTGTTGATAATAAATTTTGAAAGTAATTCTTTTCTTTCGATATAAGATTTGGGTGTTTAGTGTTAAAATGACGTTTTAATTTACTTGGAACCATTGTGCTATTTGATAATTTTTCTCCGCAAATTACACAGAGAGGGATAGGTTGATTTTCTTCTCCAGTCCACGTGAAGCCAAAATTCAAGTAATCGTCAATATATTCACGATTACATTGTACTTATTATGACTTGTACCACTTGTACTAGGTTTATTTGTGTCGTCTGGATTTACTGTTTCTGTTTCCTCATCATCATCGTCATTTTTCCGTTTTTTAATCAGAAATTTATCCATTTTGAAATCTTTTTTAAAGGAAAAAAAATATTAGAGTTGATACAAAAAGTATCATTGTTGTTTCTGCGAGGATGATTTATATTAACTAGAAAGTTCGTTAAACCTTGCATTTGCTTTCAATCCAAAACCGGTCTTATCCTAAAAATCCAAATGCAAGGTATGACAGACTTCGTAGTTGAAGAAAAATAAATTTATATATACAGGTATTCTCCACTTAAAGACCTACCTATTTAACGACTGATCAACTTCCGAACTTATGAGTATTTTTTTTTAACGGAAACTTTAATGGTTGTAAGCGACCGCAAGGATGTTTTTCGCCCATGCGTGTCGTTTAAGATTTCTATTGAATGTAATTCCCCACAATTGTAGTTCCAAAAATCTGAATAAAAATACTTTGTGTTTAATTAAGATATAACTTTTTAAGTTTAAATTTGCTTCCAATATTTTCTAAGTATATAGGAAAGTCATGAGAGCAGAACCCGGTAGTTCAGTGAGGAATACACTCAGTTACTAAAAAAAGTGAATATGTACTTAGATGCCTTCATTTACAAGAAAGAAAAAAACTGCATTAAATATAAAAAATACACTGTGACTTTATAATCAGAACTAACAAAATAAGCATCATTGTTTACTTACATAAATTCATTTTTATTCATAAATTACATACAATTCATTCTCAATTTTTCGTGGCACACTAGTGTGCCGCGGCACATCGGTTGAGAACCACTGTTCTATACTGTTAAAAGTGTTAGAGTTGAGAATGGCTGTGCTACAGCCAAAAACGTTTCTCTTGAAATAAAAAAGTTTAGTTAGTAATCTGTTTTTGAACTGCTTAATAGTGCTGTAATTAAGTGTTTTAACAATTGTGTACCTATTAAAGCAGTATAAAAACTTGTAGTGATTTATTTGTATTTTATTTCCTAAATTATATAAATTCAGATAATTGAATGATATATAATGTAAAAATGTAGCTTCTTTTATTAGTTGGATAAACTATTGAATGCAATCAACAGGAATCAAAATGTAATATAAAGAATAAAAAAGAAAATAATTTCCTTTCATATAATAAAAATCTCTATGGACAATATATCTTATATAGAGAATATTATGGCTGCTTTCTCACTAATTGAATATTTACTAAATAATACTATAAAAATAAAACACATTAAAGTCACTCCTCAATTTGTTAATATTCTAATTATGAATTCATATTTACGAACATGAAATTTCATTTTTAAATTTCAAGAACTCTTCAATAACTCTAGCAATCAATATAATGCAAAACTATCCAGTTACTTAATATATTATGGTGGAGATTACATTCAAAAAACTGTTGTTTTATAATCTGAATTTTTTATTCATATTTTTGAAATAAGAAACTTCTAACTGGTCCAATTGTGAAATATATTACAAAATACAGTATATAAAGTTATTTCATTACTTTTGATGCTAAATAGTAATAGTATCTGAATTACAAACAAAACTTTTGTACAAATTAAGTTCATAAGTTGAGCAGCATCTTATTTCTTCTTCCTTATAAGAGAAATAAGTAGAAAAATGGGATGAACAGAAAATTTTTTTCTTTTTAAAGAATAATAAATATCACTTTTTCAAATATTGATATTTTATCAATAAATATCAATATTTCAGTGATATTAAGTAACTTTTATAATCTCCAACTCAAAATAATTATCCAAAATATATAATCTTTTGTTAGGTTTCATTCAATAATTTGATCTCTCTTGAAAAGTGTTGTTGCTGTCTTTTGATGCAAATACACAGAAAATAGATTTACTTAAATCTAATATTGTATCAGAATAAACATTCCCAAACCATTTCACAATTTACTAACATTCTAGTTAACTGAATAAAAATTAGCATTTATATGATAAATAATTTCATTATTAGAATAATTTGCTTGATTATAAAGATTCACATTTTTATTTATTTGTTAAATAAATCAGTATTTATGATAAACTCTTGATATTGTTGATCTTTACTTAATTTTATTATGGTCACATTTCATTGCTAAGAATAGAATCTATTTTTAAGATTATATCTATGGAAAATTGATTCTTGGATTATGAGTTCTTATTTTATTAGTTCCCTCCAAGAATGAATGAATTTATAAAATTGAAAACTATCTCTATAAATTTTTAGTGCACTGGTTGAATTATGCTGAAACATTCATACTGCTTAATTCATTTATTTCAATTATTTACTTGAAGATATATGCAATATAGCATAGAAATAATCTTCATTTTCTATGAGTTATAAATCCAATGTAAACTTTTACAACATAGAAAGTATTTAAAAATCAAAAGCACTAAAAGCAGTGAATAAAACAGTCTTTATTCAATTAGTAAGAACGTTTTCGTTAAAACCTCGATTTTACGGACACCATCCCAAAAAATAAAATAAATAATAGTAATACAATATTTGCATAAACTGTCTATAGCTACATCCAGCATTTGTAAAATAAAGCATTCATTTATTACATAATGCGTCATTTTTATTCTAATAACTTACCTAAATTTAATATACACGTATGTAGGTAATTTAATTTAATTTAAAATACTCTATGTAAAATAATACAGTTTTTAGGCATAAGTCACATTAATTAGTACAGGTATGTTGAAAATGCTAATTAATGTTTATAAAAAAATTTTATTTCGATTTTACGGACTAGTCTTGCCCCCTATAGTCCGTAAAATCGAAGTTTTACTGTAATCATATATCTTCTTCAGTCACAAAACAACGAATACAGAATCGAATAAGATTTAAAAATTCTGGAACAATTATCTTCTTCAGTCACAAAAGTTCTGTTTTGTGACTGAAGAAATATATGATTATATCGAAAACGTTTTTACTAATTGAATAAAGACTGTTTTATTTACTGCTTTTAGTGCTTTCGATTTTTAAATACTTTCTACATGAGAAGATAAGCAGTTTTTCTAAATTAGCAAATTATAAATTAGCAAACTTTTACAACTATGTAGACCTTTTGGATTATTATTTATAAATTATTTTCTAAACAAATTTTTTTTATAATACTTTATACTTTAAACCTTACATATAATAATTCAGTTGTAGATTTAATTACATTTTTCGTATAATTTGAATATTCTCATATATGTTTGATTATTTAACCAAACAACCTTGATCTCAGTTAGTTCTGATAACTGACATTCTATAAAAGTTTTCTCTGCCTACTGCTCTGCATGTTTTTAATGTAGTGAATCAGATCTATTATTTACATGTCATTTACATCATTCTAAAGAAACTATTGTAGAAAAAAAAAAAAGGGTAAATCTGCAGAATCGCTACTTTTGCCGTAGGAGCTGAAATAATGGCACTGGAACGGAAATGACGTCATCGGGGGGCTTAATCTGACTTCCGATAATGGTGCATGC